>AWOL01S0064615.1:12260-44782 GCA_000715115.1 Nicotiana otophora
TTACCTATTCCTCGGAGCGGTTAGCAGAGATTTATATTCGGGAGATCGTCCGTCTTCACGGTGTGCCCGTGTCTATCATTTCTGATCGAGGTACGCAGTTTTCCTCTCACTTTTGGAGGGCAGTACAACGTGAGTTAGTTACGCGGGTTGAGTTGAGCACATCATTCCATCCTCAAACGGACGGGCAGTCCGAGCGTACTATTCAGATCTTGGAGGATATGCTCCGCGCTTGTGTCATAGACTTTGGAGGTTCTTGGGATCAGTTCTTGCCCCTTGCAGAGTTCGCCTACAACAACAGTTACCAGTCGAGCATTCAGATGGCTCCCTTTGAGACATTATATGGTAGGCGGTGCCGGTCGCCAGTTGGGTGGTTCGAGTCGGGAAAGGCTCGGTTGTTGGGCACAGACTTAGTACAGGATGCCTTGGATAAGGTCAAGATTATTCAGGATCGACTTCAAACAGTTCGGTTAAGGCAGAAGAGTTATGCCGACTATAGATTTCATGATGTTGCATTCATGGTCGGAGAGAGAGTGTTACTTCGGGTATCACCCATGAAGGGTGTAATGAGGTTCGGAAAGAAGGACAAGTTGAGCCCTAGGTATATCGGACCTTTTGAGATTCTNGTCAAGATTATTCAGGATCGACTTCAAACAGTTCGGTTAAGGCAGAAGAGTTATGCCGACTATAGATTTCATGATGTTGCATTCATGGTCGGAGAGAGAGTGTTACTTCGGGTATCACCCATGAAGGGTGTAATGAGGTTCGGAAAGAAGGACAAGTTGAGCCCTAGGTATATCGGACCTTTTGTGATTCTGGAGAGAGTGAGAGAGGTGGCTTACAAGCTTGCATTGCCACCTAGTTTAGCAGTTGTTCATCCGGTATTCCATGTGTCCATGCTTTAAAAGTATCACGGTGATCCGTCCCATGTGTTAGATTTCAGCTCTGCCCAGTTGGACAAGGATTTGACTTACGAGGAGGAGCCAGTGGCTATTTTAGCCCGGCAAATTCGCCAGTTGAGATCAAAGAGTTACCCTTCAGTTCGAGTGCAGTGGAGAGGTCAGCCTATTGAGGCAGCTACTTGGGAGTCCGAGTCTGATATGCGGAGTAGATATCCCCACCTTTTCACCAGCCCAGGTACTTTTCTATGTCCGTTCGAGGACGAACAATTGTTTTAGAGGTGGAGAATATGATGACCCAAAGGGTCATCTTATGTTTTAGAACTTGAATCTGTGCTCTTAAGCCTTAAAAATCTTATTTTTACCCTCCTCGATTTGCGTGTACAGTCCGACAGGTTTCTAGAAAAGCTTTTATGTTAAAAATTGATGAAAATAAGAATTTATGCCTTAAAAAATTAATTTTAGTTGGCTCCTGTATCGAATTATGGGACCTGAGCATATGCCCGAAATCGAATTCGGAGATCCCTAGCTCAAGTTATGAATTTTTGATGAAAATTAAAAGTCTGAAAATTAATTATTTTTAAGAATTGATTGATGTTTGGCATTGTTAGTGTCGGGTCCGTATTCTGGTTCCGGAACCCAATACAGGTTCATTATGATATTTAAGACTCGTCTGTGAAATTTGGTGAGAAACGAAGTTGACTTGACGTGATTCGGACGTCCAGCTGAGAAGATAGAAATTTTAAAGTGTTCTTGAGAATTTCATTTGATTTGGTGCTAAATTCGGAGTTTTAGGTGTTATTTTGGCGATTTGATCGCGCGAGCAGGTCCGTATGAGGTTTTAAAATTGTGTGCATGTTTGGTTTAGAGCCCCGAGGGCTCGGGTGAGTTTCTGATAGGCCACGAGATGTTTTGGACTTGGGAAAACTCTTATTTTCTACAGATTCTGGTGTCTGGCATATCCTTCTTCGCGTTGGTCCTCTCACGAACGCGAAGTGTAAACTGGTGAGGCTGGGACTTCTTCTTCGCGAGCGCAAAAGCCTGGTCGCGAACGCAAAGTGATGGGGGATTTACCCTTCGCGAATGCGACCGGCTCATCGCGAATGCGGGGACCTGGGGGAGGGTTAGTCGTTTCTTCATCACGAACACGAGCAATGGCTTGCGAACGTGAAGGCCAGGGGGGAGTAACCATCGCGAACGCGAGAAGGGTCTCGCGAATGCGAAGGCTTGGCAGCCAGTACCCTTCGCGAACACGATAGTGGCCTCGCGAACGCGATGCACACTGTCGCCCAGTGCATAAAACAGAATCAAACACGAGTTTAAGCCATTTCTTCAACATTTTTCAAGAACCAAACGGGTAGAGGCGATTTTCAAGAGTCATTTTCTTTCACAAAGTGTTGGCAAGTGATTCTAAACCATTTTCTTTCAATTACCCATTACATTTTGTGAATTATCAATATAAAATCTAGAATTTTCATGGTAGAATTAGGGGTTAGGGTGGAAACTAGAAATTTCGGAAATTTAGGGATTTATTCCTCAATTTTAGGTCGGATTCCAAAACCAATTATATATTCGGGTTCGAGGGTGATTGGATAAATGAAATTTGGTCCGAACCTCAGGTTTTGACCAAGCGGACCCGGGGTCGATTTTTTTGATTTTTTGGAGGAAAATTTGGGAAATTTAATTTATTCAATATAATTGACTTCTTTAGAAATATTTGAAATTATTGAGTCATTTTTGAATAGATACGAGTGGTTTGGAGGTGAATTCCAAAGAAAAAGTTGTGATTGAGAGTTAAGTGGCCTTCAGAGCGAGGTAAGTGTCGTGTCTAACTTTGGCTTGAGGGAATAGGTATTATGTATTTATTTGCTACGTGTTTGGTTGTTAAATACGATGTATAGGTGATGTGACAAGCATCTATGCGTCGTTATCGAGTCATAGCATGCGAGTGAAATTCTATTCTTATCTATTTTGTAGCCTTAAATTCTACTATCCATGTTTAGAGGGTTATTTGAAATGTTGGGTAAATTATATCTGGTTTCACTGAGATTTGGTAACTTTCGAATATTGATTCAAGGTTGAGGTTTCATTGTGCTATTGATTATGGGTAAAATACTGGTTTCTTTGTGATACTCCTATCTATCCGTTGTTATTGATTCTGTGATTTGTGAGGAGGAGTGTAAAGCACGAAGGGTGATGCCGTGCATGCATTATTTATATTGTGAGGAAGAGTGTAAAGCATGAAGGGTGATTCCGTGCATGCATTATTTATATTGTGATGAAGAGTGTAAAGCACGAAGGGTTATGCCATGTATATTATGAAAGGTGTAATGCACGAAGGGTGATGTCGTGCCGTTCTATTTATTTATTTGGCGAGATTGAGAGTAAAAGCATAAAGGGTGATGCCGTGCCGTTCTATTTATTTATTTGGTAAGATTGAGAGTAAAAGCACAAAGGGTGATGTTGTGCAGTTTTTCCTTTGCTGTTTTATTTGCTCAATTTGTTTAAGGATTTTCGGTTTAATTCTGTCTTTTCATTATTCTCACTCTTTATATTGTATTCCCCCACTGTATGTCCCTTTCCATTATTTCTGCGTTATTTCTTTATTTACTGTTGTCGCCACTAGCATAATTATACTGTTCAGGTTATATGTGGGTGTCTTGTCTTAGCCTCGTCACTACTTCGCCGAGGTTAGGCTCATCCCTTACCAGTACATGGGGTCAGTTGTACTGATGCTACACTCTACACTTTCTATGCAGATTTTGGTACCGGCTCAGGTTGATCGAGATTTTGCTATTGGTCCGTTGTCCGAAGACTCAAGGTAGATCTATCGGCGTTCACAGACCTTGAAGTCCCCGTCTATCTTTTATGTCCTACTGTTTTCTTTCATTCAAATAGTTGTATTTTTTTCGGACTATTACTTGTAGTAAATTCTAGAATGCTCGTAAATTGTGACTCCAGATCCGGGTGGTAGTAGTTAATAAAGTTCTATAATATTCCGCACATATTATATTTCATCTTAGTTAATTATTGTTATTTACTGAATGAAATAAGGAATTGGTTTAATGATTCTCTAACATTATTTTGCCTAGAAAGTGAATTGTTAGGAGCTATTACGGTCCCGTCGGTGAGAAATTTCGGGTCGTGACAAGA
Source organism: Nicotiana otophora (assembly GCA_000715115.1). NCBI lineage: Eukaryota > Viridiplantae > Streptophyta > Magnoliopsida > Solanales > Solanaceae > Nicotiana > Nicotiana otophora. The sequence goes on from AWOL01S0064615.1 coordinate 16,310, forward strand.
GCTTTTGTGTTCACTCAGTTTCATCATCTCAATTTCACCGGACCTAAAGTCGATTTCTACTGCAATTTTCTTATCAAGGCCTTTGCTTCTTCAGGTTGCAAAGAAGTATGTATATTCGTTCTCTGTCTAACTTATTTCATGCGTAGTTGTGTATGTTGTTGTACTATTTACGGTGTAGGCTCTTTCGTTTTTTGATCAATTCACTTGCTACCATGGTTAATTCTGTTTCTAAAACATATTCGTCTTCTACGTACACTCCTGAGCCTTCTAGCTCGTTGCTTCTCCTTCCTTCTAATGTCCCTGGCATATACCTTGTTCCTATGCAATTCTCGGGAACTGGATTTAGAATATGGAGACATAGTACGATCGTGTCGTTATCTGTAAGAAATAAGATAGGGTTTATTGATGGGTCTTGTACTAAACTTGCCGAGAATTCTCCTCAATATAGGTAGTGGGATATGTGTAATAACATGGTTGACTAGCTCGTTATCACGGGATATAGCTGAGAGTGTGCAATATTCTAGGACTGCTGAAAGTATCTGGATGCAATTGAATTATAGATATGGGAGTGTTAATAGAACCAAAGTTTTTGAAATAAAGAGAAACTTGCTTCTACTTTCCAAGGGTCTCTCGTTATTGCTTCGTATTTCAACAAACTTAAATAATTATGGGATGAATTGGGTATTATGTGAAGTAGTCATGCAAATTCTTATGTTTGTGCTGCTAAGGTGGGTCTCCAAAAGGAAAAGGAAGAGGACAAGGTCGATCAATTCCTCATGGGTCTCAATGAGGTTTATATAGGCGTTAGAAGCAACATTTTGATGATACAAGCAGTTTTCATCCCTTGATACTGTCTATAACATCCTGTTGCAAGATGCAAATCAGAGACACGTTACCCAACACTCAGTTCAACTCAGAAATAGCTTCTTTTAATGCAAATTTCAACAAGCCTTCTTCTCAATTTCCGCCTTAAAAACAATATACACAAAGAGTCAATTTTGATCAAAGTGACCAGAAGGTGAACTTTGATCAAACCAAGGTTTCTCTGTGTTGCAAGTATTGCAAAAAACCCGATCACACAATTGAAAAATGTTACAAATTACATGCATTTCCTCCAAATTTTAAATTTAAAAAGGGGCAGTCTAAAAGTTTGGTACTGCTGTAAATGTTGAGGGGCAGTCTCCCGGGATCTCTGAATCTCTTCCATCATATTCTTCACCTGGGTAAGACTCTTTGGTTCCTGGCCTGACCGAGGAGCAGTATTCTCAGTTGATGAACCTGCTCCAACAGTCTACAGTGGGTGAATCTAGTTCTCAGCCAATTCTCATGGGCTGTGCCAATTTTACTGGTAGTAATTCTTCTTCGCCTGTGTGTTTGAATGGTAGTTCTACTGTATGCATGCTAACTAGTGTAGTTGGAAGAGTTTGGACAGTGAATTCTGGGGTAACTGACCATATAATTTCTAACAAAAATCTTCTTTTTAACATCACACCTCTTCCTGTCCCTTATCTAGTTTCTCTGCCTAATGGTTACAAGGTTAAGGTTACATGCACAGGTTCTTTAACTTTGTTTTCATCCTTTACCCTTGATCATGTCTCGTACATTCTTACTTTCCATCATAATTTGATTTCTGTGTGAGCAAACTGATTATCCAGTTAAATTATAATGTGCTATTTCTTCCTTTTCATGTATACTTCTACATGCCCATTCTATAAAGAAGCTTTTGGAGCTTGGTAGTATGGACCAAGGACTATACATGCTCTACCTTAATCATTTTTCTCCTTCTGAACACTCCAATTCTGTTGTCTCTGATAATTCCATTTATGCTTTTAATAATGTGGTACAAAGTGCAGATTTTTTATTGCATGCAAATGAGCGAGTTATGAATTCAAATTTTGTTGCTCCTTTATCATCTTGTATTGTTCAACAAACTATGAATAAAAATGATGTTCTTTGGCATCATAGATTAGGACATGTTCCTTTTGTGTAAATGAAAAATATACCTTGTATTTCTAATGACCTGTCAGCTAAACAATCCTTTACATGTCATATTTGTCCCTTGGCTAGACAACCTAGGTTACCTTTCCCAGATAGCTCTTTTCAGTCTACTTTCTTGTTCTAACTTATTCATGTTGATACTTGGGGACCTTACCACACTCATACATATTCTGGAGCTAAGTACTTTATCACCATAGTTGATGAATATAGCAGAGCAACATGGACACATTTATTGCAATCTAAAAGCTATGCATTTTCCTTGATTAAAGCATTTATAGCCATGGTGAAAACCCAATTTCAACTTTCTATTCAAAATAATAGAAGTGATAATGTTTTATAGCTTGGATCTTCTACCTCAGCCACCCAATATTTTTCTCATAATGGGATAATCCATCAAACCACTTGTCCACACACACCACAACAGATAGGTATGGTTGAGAGAAAACATAGACACCTACTTGAAACTTCAAGAGCTTTGCTGCTTCAATCCAATCTTCCTATAAAATTTTGGGGAGAATGTGTTTTGACAACAACTTACCTTATTAATAGGTTTCCATCTCCACTTTTATCCAAAAGAACCCCTTTTGAATTATTGTATGGTCATCCTCCTTCTTATACTTATTTAAGGCCTTTTAGTTGTCTCTGTTATGCTACAGTCCCCAAGTGTCACGGGGATAAGTTTCACCCTAGAACTTTCTCTTGTGTGTTTATTGGGTATCCTTTTGCCAAGAAGGGGTACACATTATACAATTTACAAACTAAGTCTGTTTTGTTTTCAAGAGATGTTGTGTTTCATGAATCTATATTTCCTTACAAGGTTTCCTCTCCTGCTCCTGCTCCTGCTACTTCTCCTTCTCCTTCTCTTCCTTTGTTCTATGATAATTCTCCCACTGTTTTTGTCCCTACTTCTGCTACTTCCTCACCTTCTGATGACTCTATAACTCCTTCTGATGCCTTTGTACCTCTTTCTTCCTCAACTGATAATGTGTTACTCCCTCCTTCTGAGCTTAGGAAAAGCACCAGATCCCATCAACTTCCTTCCCATTTGCAAGACTATGTTGTTAACCTTCCTCCTTCTATTTCTTGCTCTACTACTACCGCTATTTTTACTACACAATATATTGCAGTGAAGCCTTATTCATACACTCAGGTTGCTGCCATCCATGTTTGGAAATAAGCAATGAGACAAGAACTTGAGGCTCTAGAGGCAAATCACACTTGAAAAATTGTTAAGCTTCCTATCGGTAAGAAGCCCATAGGCAGTAAGTGGGTGTATAAAATAAAATATAAAGCTGATGGTAGTGTGGAAAGATATAAGGCGAGATTAGTGGTTCGAGGTGACACTCAAGTAGAGGGGATTGATTTCAATGAAACCTTCTCTCCTGTGGTTAAAATGTGTACTCTCATATGTTTAGTTGCTATTGCAGTTAAAAAAATAGTGGCCTTGCCTTTTTACACGAGGATTTAGATGAGGAGGTTTATATGAAAAAAAGGCCCAATGTATATATAGGGATAGAGACAGAGTATTCTAAAGACTTTACATTTTTGATAGATTTCAGAATAAGAAATATCTTCTCTCTAGCTTTTCCCGTTCCTTCAAGCCATAGGTGTAATTTGCCATTTTCTCTTTCAATTTCGTATGCTAACATTTTTGCTACAATTTCCTTCACTTGTGATTTTCTTTAATATAAAGTTGCGAGGGAAAAGCCTTTACAATTGGAATGTCTCAATGCTGAGGTGAGCTATGTGCTAATAACGTGCAACATAAGGGATTTTAGGGTTTAAAACTTGCGATAGCAAATCAACCACACTTTGAATCTTCCTTGCATAACTATCAGTTGAATGAATGAGAAGTAGAAGATTGAAAGGATCTGAACAAATAACGACTATTTAAAATTTTGAACAAATTAAGTAGGCGTTTGGACATAAAAATTGTAATTTTTGAAAAAACAAAATGTGCTATTTGGAGTTAAGTTGAAAAATAGTATTTGAAATTTGGAATTATGTTTGGACATGTATTTTACTTAAAACATGTTGCAGTTTTGTGAGTGGGGAAAAGAATTCTGAAAATTTTGAAAAAGTGGTTTTTTGAAAAACTTATTTTCGAATTTTTTTCAAAAACTTGTAAAATTATATGGACAAACTTATATTTGAATTTTTTTTATGGACAAACATAGTTTTTTAAAAAAAAATTGAAAAAAAGGAAAAAGAATTTATGGACGTACAAACGGGGCCTAAGTTATATATAAAAATTGCAAACCATTCCTATTCAAATTGACTCTCTTCAAGCAAAGGGTTCTTATAGCAAACAAAAATTTAGGAGTAAGAATTTATAACAAATTTAGTTGACTTGAAAATCCAAATTATTTGGCAGGCTTGACATCTTTTTCTTTTCCCTTTTTTTTTCTTCTTTTGACTTTGGGGCTTGGCGTCCCGCAAATAGTCTTAGATGGTCAATTCTAAATAGAAAGATTTTTAATAACCAAACAAACTAACAGATTTGTGAAAATAGAAAAGTTAGATATTTCTTGGACAGAGAAATATATTGATAAGAATAAAATTAATTTTCGTATACTTCCTTATCCCAAATTGTTGACTGAACAACGAGAAATGGATAATGTAACATATTAATTCTTGAAGATATGAGTCCTGGTTGGATTGGAAGTCCAAGCAAGTCAATCCTTTGTCCAACCGCCAACGTAACGTTATTCTCCAAGTGGAATTAACATTACTACAACGGCACCACATGTCTAACAAATTTAAATGTATAATTGATTTCAAAGTTCTATTACTAGCCAAAATTTTTATTATTACAATTTTATCCAACATTAATTGTATATTTGAAATAATAATTTGAGATAATTTTGGTTTATCAACATTGTATTCATGCTTTTATAATATAAAGCGAGACAAATGAATTGGTATTTGAATTCACAATGAAAATTACTGTTGGACCTGTAATTTTTGGGATAGAGAAAGTACATATAGAATTACACTATGAGGCTTTCCTTTTAAAATTTTCATCAAACTTTCGTGCATATTTAGGATAGGAAATGAGAAATATATGTTTAGTTGATGCTACATAAATAGGTATCGGTATCTGACTGGAAGATCATTTCTCAATGTTTAGTTAATTTTATATATGATACGTTTTCTCTCATTTTATGGTTACATTTCTTGTTATTTGAATACTAAAGGAATGTTTACACAAATAGCCAATCATATCCATTGTTTAGTATTTTAGCCATATATATAGATTATACATTAGTTATACACGATTATATATCTATCTATCCATCTATCTCTATCTATATTTATACTATATTAAAAGCATGAATGACCTTAGTGAAATGTTGTTCGTTTTTTTACCCTTTAAAAATAGAGTTCATACTGAATAAAATAGTCATTTTATTAATTTCCTAATATTTAGAATTTTGAAATCAATTAAACTTTATATTTTATAGTAAGAAATCTCAATATGTAGGACATTTAAATCAACTAAAATTTTTCTTTTATAATTCAAAATCCTAATATTTAGGACCAAATATAACAACTAATTTTGACATTGAACTACGTTTTAGGAATTCAAATTCTCAATGTTTTAATATCTAACCACTAACATTGGATTTGTATTCAAGACATTAAAGTCAAAAAATGAAGAACCGCTGTTACTTTTTAATTTGAAGAAAAGAAATACAATTATTGGTTCTTCCATCTATTTTTTTATCCAGTACTATTGATTATTCTAAAAGTAAAGTTAGACGGGGAATTAGTATTAAAATAAGCCAATATACAATTAATATGAAGAATTAATTTCTACTTCATCTGTCTCAAATTATTTATCGTAATGTCTAAAAATAGATGTTTCAATTATTTATCATTTTAGAAGTTCAAGATAATTTTTTTTTATTTTATCCTTAGTAGTAATTATTCTTGAAGATGAAGATGGCACATAAATAAAGTAAAATGTTCAATGAAGAGAAATTATATTAAAGACATAAATAAGATAAATAGTCAAAAATGTATTCTAATTAATATTTTCTTTAAAGACGTGTAAAAGAGAAATACGATAAATAATTTAAGAAGGCGGGAATATTTATTAGTAATCAAGACTCAAGAGCCTTTAAATAGGAAGAAAGGTGATGAATTATTAGAGTTATGAAATATTTAGTTTAACAACAAAAATATAACTCAAACCAAACAAATAACGGGCAATGTTAAAAATCTCATCAATTGGTGTCACAACCCGAAACTCAACTTGTCGTGATGGCGCCTATCGCGATACTAGGCAAGCCGACAACTCACAAATATAGACATCATTAATCCAAAATATATTGAAATAGATTTCAAGTAAATAAAATCTCATATGAACTGGATGAAAACACTATAACTCAATACAATTGTTTTAAAATCCGGGTGTCACGGAGTACATGAACATCTATACAATAACACGGCCTGACAACTGAAACATTGTCTAGAAAAGTAGAACAGTATAAACAAAACTAAGAGATAAAGGAGGAGAGTCAAGGTTTGCGGATGCCAAGGCAGCTACCTCGAAAATCTCCGACTGATGAAGCTCTAGAAATCAGCAACCACCCTGCCCGGAAATACATGGATCTACGCACGAAATGCAAAGTGTAGCGTGAGTACAACCAACTCAATAAGTAATAAGTTTAACCTTTGGGTTAAAAGCAGTGACGAGCTCGAACAGTACATACCAAATACAGAATTAAACAGTACGGAAATGACAGAAAATATGACAATAATACCTTAGAGAAACTCATAATCTGCAGGTATCAGTTCATGAATGTAGACATGCTTTCAGGTTTAACAGTTAAGCTCAACACAGAAGGAGCATATACCAGTACAGGAATGTAGACATGCTCATCCTGGCTACGTGAATATACCAAGATATCATCAATGAATACTATGACAGACGAATCAAGATATGGCTGAAATACACTGTTCATCGGATGCATGAATGCTGCTGGGGTGTTCGTCAGCCCAAAAGACGTCACAAGGAACTCATAGTGATCATAGCGGGTCCTAAATATCGTCTTCAGAATATCCGAGTCCCGAATCTTCAACTGTGATACCTACACCTCAAATCAATCTTAGAGAACATTCTTTCTCCCTGAAGCTGGTCAAATAGATCATCAATACACAGCAAAGGATACTTGTTCTTGATGGTAACTTTGTTCAACTACCTATAGTCGATGCATATCCGCATAGTATCATCCTTATTATTTACAAACAGAACCAGTGCACCCCAAGGCGACATACTAGGCCTAATAAATCCCTTATCGAGAAGCTCCTGAAGCTATTCTTTAAACTCCTTCAACTCTGCTGGTGCCATACGATACAGAGGAATAGAAATAGGCTGAATGCCCGGCACCAAGTCAATAACAAAATTAATATCCCTATTGGGTGGCATACCCGGCAGGTCTGCAGGAAACACATCCGAAAAATCTCGTACTATCGGGACAAAATCAATAGTAGGAGTATCTGCACCAACATCTCTCACAAAGGCCAAGTATTACAAACATCCCTTCCCAACAGTCCGTTAGGCCTTCAGATAAGAAATCACGTTGCTGGGAACATATCTAGAGAACCTATCCACTTGATCCTCGGCAATCCCGGTATCGCCAACGTCACAATCTTAGCATGACATGGATACAACCAATCCATACCCAAAATCACGTTGAAATCAACCATACTAAGCAATAAGAGATCAACTCTAGTCTTCAATTCCCCAATAGTCATTACACATGACCGATACACACAGTCCACAATAATATTATCGTCCACTGGCGTAGATACATGAACATGTGACTAAGGACTCATGGGGCATAACCAAATAACGAGCAAAATATGATGATGCATAAGAATAGCTGGAATGAGGGTCAAATAATATGGAAGAATCCTTATGGAATACTAAGACAATACCTGTGATCAATGTGTCTGAAGTAACGGCCTCTGGCCTAGCAGTAATAACATATAATCGAGCATGACCGCAACCTGATCGGACTCCCCCTCTAGGATAGCCTTTGGCTGCCTGAGCCCCACCCCGAGCTGGCTGAGTGGGTGGTGAAGTAACTGGTGCGAAGTCGAAGCCTGACTCCTCTGCTGAACTAGACCTCCCGAAAGGCGGGGACAATGCCTTTTCACATGACCAAATATTCAAGACAACCCCTCTCTGAAAATCGAGGCAAGTACTGAAGCAGACGCCGAGAACCAGAATAACTACCAGAGGAACCTGATGCAGATGAACCCTGAACTGAAGGAGAACGAGATGAACTCTGAGCTGGGAGTGCACTGAGAGATGACTGTCTCGGGCGAGCACTATATGAACCAGGGCTTGCTGATGTGCCAGGATGAACTGGGCAATCCAACTGAGCGGGCCTATAAGGATGACCCCTGCTGTGGTGGGACTGAACCCCTGAAGAAATACCGCTGAAATCACCTGAACCACAAGGCCTTGGCCTCCCTCTTCTCACGCTCCTGGCTGCGGACCAACTCTAGCCGCCGAGCACTATCAACCACCTCGTTGAACCTAGCACTTGATTCATTCTCCCGAGTTATAATAAAATGCAACTGATAGCTGAGGCCATCAATGAACTTCCTACTCCTCTCCCTATCAGTGGGAACCAACCAGATCGCATGACAAGCCAACTCTAAAACTCTCATCTCATACTGGGTCACAGATATGCCCTCCTAGTGCAATTGCTCGAACTGACTATGCAACTTCTCCTTGTGGGTCGGTGGCAACAACTTTTCCAAGAAGAAAACGGAGAACTCATGCCATGAAATTGGTACAGCACCGATTGTAATGCTCCCCTCATAGGCCTCTCACCAACTGAAGTCAGCCCTTGATAGCTGAAAAGTAGTGAGTCTCTAGAATACCCGCCGTGCGAAGAATCCACTGGCATATATCCAAGAAATCCTAAGCATCCTCTGTCTCATCCCCAATGAATGATGGAGGATTGAGCCTCCCACACCTCTCTAATCTCTTTTGCTCCTCATCACTCAGAATGGGACCCAACTGGGTCTGAGCAACTGTAACCGACTGGGCTACTAGTACCCCAATGCTGAAGTCCTTACACCACCTGCTCTAGAGTATGGGCGGCGGGAGTCTGAGTACCTCCCCCGGACTAAGAAGTGGTTGGTGCTGTCTAAAAAGAAACCTCCTGAGCAAGGCTAGTGCAAACAGTCAATATTTGGGCCAAAGCCTCTTGAAGGCTCGGAATCACAATAGGCACAACTAGTGCCTGAGTTGGCCCCACCGGCTCCACCACATCTGCAATTTGCTCTTGAGCTGGAGCAACTGGTGGGTCTACAGGTGTTGCTCTAGCTGCTATACGAGCTGCACATTGGCCTTTACCGCGGCCCAGCCTCTCATGGCCCTAGCTGGTGGTACTAGTGGTCGCCCGCCTGATTCAATTGCACGTGTCTTCACCATCTATGAGGGGATAGAATAATAAAAGTTTAGTTTTCGGAACCAACAAATTCGCACGACCAGAATACAAGAATGTGAAGTTTTCCTAAGGGTTCGGCAGCCTCTCGAAGATAAGTACAGACGTCTTCGTACCGATCCGCAAAACTCTACTATACCTGCTCATGAATCATGAGACCTATGTAACCTAGGCTTTGATACCAACTTGTCACGACCCGAAACTCAACACGTCATGATGGCGCCTATCGCGATACTAGGCAAGCCGACAACTCACAAATATAGACATCTTTAACTCAAAATATATTGAAATAGATTTCAAGTAAATAAAATCTCATATAAACTTGATGAAAACACTGTAACTCAATACAAAATGTTTCCAAAATCCGGGTGTCACGGAGTACATGAGCATCTATACAATAACACGGTCTGACAACTGAAACATTGTCTAGAAAAGTAGAACAATATAAACAAAACAAAAAGATAAAGGAGGAGAGTCAAGGTTTGCGGATGCCACGGCAGCTACCTCGAAAATCTCTGACTGATGAAGCTCCAGAAATCAGCAACCACCATGCCCGGAAATATATGGATCTGCGCACGAAATACAAAGTGTAGCGTGAGTACAACCAACTCAATAAGTAACAAGTTTAACCTTTGGGTTGAAAACAGTGACGATCTCGAACAGTACATACTAAATACATAATTAAACAGTACGGAATTGACAGAAAATATGAAAATAATACCTTAGAGAAACTCATAATCTGCAGGTATCAATACATGAATGTAGACATACTTCCAGGTTTAACAGTTAAGCTCAACACAGAAGGAGCATATACCAGTACAGGAATGTAGACATGCTCATCCTGGCAACGTGAGTATACCAGGATATCATCAATGAATACTATGACAAACGAATCTAGACATGGCTAAAATACACTGTTCATCAGATGCATGAATGTTGCTGGGGCATTGGTCAGCCCAAAAGACATCACAAAGAACTCATAGTGACCATAGCGGGTCCTAAATGCTGTCTTCAGAATATCCGAGTCCTGAATCTTCAATTGGTGATACCTAGACCTCAAATCAATCTTAGAGAATACACTTTCTCCCTGAAGCTGGTCAAATAGATCATCAATACACAACAAAGGATACTTGTTCTCGATGGTAACTTTGTTCAACTACCTATAGTCGATGCACATCCGCATAGTATCATCCTTATTCTTCACAAACAGAACTGGTGCACCCCAAGGCGACACATTAGGCCTAATAAATCCCATATCGAGAAGCTCTTGAAGCTATTCTTTAAACTCCTTCAACTCTACTGGTGCCATACGATACAGAGGAATAGAAATAGGCTGAATGCCCAGCACCAAGTCAATACCAAAATTAATATGCCTATTGGCTGGCATGCTCCGCAGGTCTATAGAAAATACATCCGAAAAGTCTCATACTATCGGGACAGAATCAATAGTAGGAGTATCTGCACCAACATCTCTCACAAAATCTGAGTGTGACGGAGTACATGAGCATTTATACAATAACACGGTCTGACAACTAAAACACTGTCAAGGAAAGTAGAACAATATAAACAAAACTAAAAGATAAAGGATTAGAGTCAAGGTCTGGGGACACCAAGACAACTACCTTGAAAATATCCGACTGATGAAGCTCCAGAAATTAGCAACCACTATGTTCGGAAATACTTGGATCTGAACACGAAATGCAAAGTGTAGCGTGAGTACAACCAACTCAATAAGTAACAAGTCTAACTTTTGGGTTGAAAGCAGTGACGAGCTCAAACAGTACATACCAAATACGGAATTAAACAGTACGGAAATGACAAAAAATATGACAATAATACCTCAGAGAAACTCATAATCTGCAGATACCAGTACAGAAATGTAGACATGCTTCCAGGTTTAATAGTTAAGCTCAACACAAATAAATATGCCAAGTCTGAATTATATGAGTAATATGACATCTCTATCTCTACATGCCAATATGCATATCGTATGTGATGTAACACAATGAAAGCTTCGCATACTCAGACTCTTAGAGTACTCAACCTGACTGTCTCAATTCCCACTCATCATCAGTAATCACTCAGCACTGTATGGTACCCGTTGCGGCGTGTAACCCAATCCCATCATAAATCAATAGAACATGCACTCACTGTGAGTGTGTCAGACTCTAGAGGGGAGCATCCTGCCCAAATGCTAATAAAACCTATTGCGGAGCGCATCTCGATCCCATCGTGAATCAATAATATGTGTTGTAGCATGCAACTCGATCCCATCATAAGTCAATAGTACTCGGTATGACGTGCAGCCCGATCCCATCAATATCACTCACAAATAGGTCCTCGGCCTCACTCAATCATCAATTTCTCCAGTTTCTCGAGCTCACAACATTCATGCCTAGCAGCCCAAATCAATGATACATGATGCGACAATGTATGATAACAGAAACTGAGATATGATATGCAATGATGAATGCGACTGAGTACATAACTGAAATTAAGCAAATAACTCAACAACAAAGAACGGCGGTTGTGGGTCCCAATAGCACCGGCACATAGCCTAAATATAATTTCTAACATAAATCATAACTCGAATTCTCTAACACATAAAGTACAGTAATAATATTCAAATAAGATGACCACACAATTCCTTGGAATCGACTGAATCATAATTACCACGGTGCACGCCCACACGCCCTTCAACTAGCATGCGCGTCACCCAATACTAATCACATATCACGTAATTTCAAGGATTCATACCCTCATAACCAAGTTTAGAAGTGTTACTTACCTCAAACCGTACGAATCTCTACTCCAATAAGCCCTTGCCTCGCGAATAGGCTTCTGAACTCCTCAAATCTAGCCTCAGACAATTCGATACAATCAACTCAAGGTATAGGAATCAATTCCATATGAAAATGTTAAGTTCTTAGTCAAAAGTCACAATGTCTACTAACAAGTCAACCCTGGTCCCACATCTCGAAATCCAATAAAAGTTACAAAATTTGAACACGCATTCAACCACGAGTCCAACCATACCAAATTTATGAAATTCCGACACCAAATCGTCACTCAGATCCCCAAATTGCATTCTCAAATCCCTAGCCCAAAACTCCCAAAATTCTACCTTAAAACATGTAAACTAGGTGGGAAATTCAATGGGTAATCAATATTATTGCATAAACATGATATAAAGTTACTTACCTCAAGAAATCACTCGAAATTCATCTCAAAAATCGCCTTAATCCAAACTTACAAAGTCCAAAAATGATAAAATCTCGGAACCCTTGAAGCTTATACATTGCCAGGCCTTTCCGCACCTACGCCCCACTTAACCACATATGTGGTCCTGCTTTTGCGAATTTCTGATCGCTTATGCGATCCAAATCCTCAAGCCCACTTCCGCATCTACGATTGCCTATCCGCAGATGCGCATCCGCATCTGCGGATATCCTTATGCACCTACGCCCTAAGCTCCCTTTCCAGACCTCGCACCTGCGACCCCTCTCTGCATCTGCGACCTCGCAGGTGCAGATAAACCCTCGCACCTGCAACCACTGCCCAAATTCGTCCAAACCGCATATGCCACCATTTATTTGCTTCCGCGGTCACGCACCTGCAACCAAACTCCGCAGGTGCAATGGCACTAGACATCAGCAGCCCAGAATTTCTCCCAAGTCTAAATTGCAACCCGATCCCCATCCGAATCATTCCCGAGGCCCCTGGGACCTCAAGCAAATATACGAACAGGTCCAAAAGCACAATACGAACTTAGTCGAGGTCTCAAATCTCCATAAAACAACATCAAAAACACGAATCGCACGCCAATTCAGGCCTAATAAAACAAAACACTCCAACTTCTACACTTGGTGTCGAAACCTATCAAATCCACTTCGATTGACCTCAAATTTTGTACACAAATCATAAATGACACAACAGGACTATTCTAACTTTCGGAACCAAAATCCGAGTCTGATAACCACAAAGTCAACTCTTGGTTAAACCTCTCAACTTTCAAAACTTCAAATTTTCCAACTTTCGCCACTTCGAGCCAAAATCAACTACAGACCTCCAAATTACTATCCGGACACTCCTACAGAGCTATCAGAACTGTTAAAACTCCATTCTAGAGTCGTTTACACAATCAACACCCAATCAACTCTTTCAACTTAAGCTTCCAATCTTAGGACTAAGTGTCTCTACTCATTTCGAAATATCTCCGGACCCAAACCAACGATCCCGACAAGTAACATATCAACAATTAAGAATAGAATAAGCAGTAAATGGGGGAACATGGCTACAATATTCAAAACGACCGGCTGGATCGTTATAATTGGTAAATGTTACAGTTATAGATTATTAGTACAAAAGTTGCAATAATCAATAAAGACACAAAGTTTACTAGCAAAATTAATTAAGTTTTGATTGGTGGTATTGTATTTTCTAAAAGTTGAAGGCAACAAATTTTATTGGTATTTGTCATCTAAAGAATAGAAAAGAAAACTTTTAACTCACAAAATTAAAACTCTGTAAAATTTATTATGTAATAAGAAAAATATATCCATCTATCTTTTTTAATAAGAAAAATATGTTATGTAAATTAAAATAGAGGAAATAATATTTATATAAATTGTATATATTTAGTACTCACTGATATATATACACGCGCAAAGCGCGTACCCTAAAGCTAATGTTATATTAAAAGAACGAAGGTCTTTAGCGAAATGTCGTTTGCCTTTTTTACCCTTTAGAAATAGATTTCGCATGTGACAAAATTGCAATTTAAGTTATTTTCTTAATATTTAGGTATTTGAAATCAACTAAACTTTTTGTTAATAAATCTTTCCTTGTATGAAATATGGAGTCTTTGTCACGCCCCAAACTCGGAGAGCGCGACCGGCGCTCAATCGAGTGAACTCGACCGAGCAAGCCTGTCAGATATTCCTTCTACCCAAACTCATTCATGAAATAAGAGGAGATGTACTCCATTAATCAAACACTAAAAAGATTTCGTTAACAACTTCCATTTCATTCTCATTAGCAGCTCCATTCATAATTTCCAAAATATTAAAAGTTTATAGATATAATGAAATGTTTTTCAAATACAAACATTTCTAGTTCAATGTAACATCCCGACCGGTCGTTTCGAACATTTGTACTTCGCTCGGTTGTTTGAAGGCATGAGTAGCTTCGTATGATGTACTTTGACTTGTGTGAATCGTCATTTTTGATTTTGTAGGTATTTCATAATCGAATTGGAAGAAAGAATTTCATTGTTGAAGTTTTAAATTGGGAGAGTTGACCAAGTTTGACTTTTTAGCATTTTGACCTCGGATTTGAATTCTGATGGTTCCGTTAGCTCTGTTAGGTGATTTTGGAATTAGGAGTGCATCCGGAATGTGATTTGGAGGTCCGTGGTAGAGTTAGGCTTGAATTGGCAAAAGTTAAAAATTTGGCGATTTTGGTCGGTAGTGAAAAATTTAATATCGGGGTCGGAATGGAATTTCGGAAGTTGGAGTAGGTTCGTAGTGTCATTTGTGACGGGTGTGCATAATTTGAGGTCATTCGGACTTGGTTTGGTAGGTTTCGGCATCGGTTGCTGAATTTGAAAATTTAGAAGTTCTTAGGCTTGAATCCGAGGATAATTTGGTGTTTGGATGTTGTTTTGAGTGATTCGAAGGTTCGACTAAGTTGGTATGTTGATATATGACTTGTTGGTATTTTTGGTTGAGGTCCTGAGGGCCTCGGGGTGATTTCGGGTGGTTAACGGATTTGTCGAAGTTGGAAAACTGCAGCTGAAGCTGCTGCTTCTGCTATTTTCGCACCTGCGGAAGGAAGAGTCGCAGGTGCGAGGCCGCTGGTGTGCGTGGGAAGTCCGCAAGAGAGGGCAATGTTGGGCTAGGCAGGATGCGCAGGTGCGAGTTTGAGGTCGCATCTGCGAGCCCGCAGGTGCGTAACCTGGGGCACAGATGCGGAAAGGGGGACGCTGGGCAGGCTTCGCAGAAGCGGACGAAACGCACAGGTGCGCCTTCGCAAGCGCGGGGTTTTGGGCCGCAGATGTGGAACCTGGGATCCTAAGTGAGTTCCACACCTGCGATGGACGTTTCCGCAGGTGCGGTGGCGCAGAAGCATGAAAATATGCCGCAGGTGCGAAAAACACTGGGAAGAAACCATAAATAGAACCCTTCGCGAATTTGGTTTATTTCCACAATTTTCAAGTCAGTTTTTGGAGCTTTTGGAGTGATATTTGAAGGGTGATTCAAGGGATAACAGTGAGGTAAGTTACTTGAGCCCTAATACTCGTATATATGGTGATTTTCCGTTATTTAATAATATAATTAGTGAAAATGTGAGGTTAGGGCTTGGGTTTTTTGGAGAAGTGATTTAAGGATTTGAAGGACCAAACGATGTCGGATTTTGATGAATTTGGTATGGTTAGACTCGTGAATGGATGGGATTTCTAGTTTTGTAAATTCTGTCGGATTTCAAGACGTGGTCCTGGGGGCCGGGTTTGAGCCAATTTCGAGTTTTGGTTCAATTTTGTAGCTTTTCTTGTGGAATTCATTCCATTAGCGTGTATTGATGGTATTGTACTGATTGTGAAAGGATTCAGAGCATTTAGAGGCTGAGTCGAGAGGCAAGAGCATCGTAGAGTAGGGATTTGACCGGTTTGATGTAAGTAACAATTGTAAATCTAGTCCTGAGGGTATGAAACCCCGGATTTCGTATCATTCTACTATTTTGAGGTGACGCACATGCTAGGTGACGGGCCTGTGGGCGTGCACTGTTAGGGATTGTGACTTGTTCCATCCCATAGCAACTGTAAAGTTTCATATTTTGTTGAAATTATATGATACTTATATGTTTTAGAAAGAGTTTCTGTAAATTGGGTTGAATGCCATGTTTGGGCCTTGTGCCGATGGTGTTTGGACCCTTAGGGGCCTTTCCTTACTATCCCCTCACTATTTTCAATTGAAAGTTTATACTCAGTCATGATTATACTTGTTTACTGTATAACTCAGTTTTCCTTACTCTATTTTGATGCATATAAATGTTGTTTTAGGCAGAGTACCCTGTTTTTACTGAAATGCCCGAGTGGCTTGAGAGGTTTATGACTGAGTGAGGCTGAGGGCCTGATTTGTGAGGATATTTATGGGATCGGCTTGCACGCCGCAGCATGTTTGATATAGGCCGAGGGCCTGAGTAATTTATGCCATGATTTGGTTTGATATAGTGCTTGGACTGAAGGAGCCCCTCCGGAGTCTGTACACACCCCCAGTAAGCACAGGTACCTACTGAGCGCGAGTGCCGAGTACTGAGTGACCGTGAGGCATGAGTGATTGTGAGGTATGCCCGAGTGGCAAGAGTGATGGTGAGGTATGCCAGAGTGGCAAGAGTGATTGTGAGGTATGCCCGAGTGGCACGAGTGACTGTGAGGTTTGCCCGAGGGGCTGTATACGAGTGATGCTTTACCCGAGGGGCTGTTTATGATTTCATCATCTTTTCTCACCTTTGCATTGAGCCTTTGTTTTAAAAACTATTGAAAAATATCTTTAAATGATTTTTACTGGAACCAGGTTTAAACGAGATGATTTGATTCAAACACTGATTTTTAAAGCATGTTGTACTTTAGTGAATTTTTGTTATATGAACTTGATATGCTTTATTGCTCGTCACTACTGCTCAATCTTTATTTATTATTATTACTTACTGAGTTGGTATACTCACGTTACCCCCTGCACCTTGTGTGCAGTTCCAGATGTAGTTGGATACGGTAGCCATTGTTGATTATTCTGGCTGCAGATCTTTCTCGGGGATAGCAAGGTAGCTGCCTGGCGATCGCAACCCTGCTCTTCTCCCTCCTATCTTCCTTTAGTTGTATTAGCTATTTTCTAGACTATGTTAGTCTTCATATTGTTAGACATATTGTAGTAGATACTCATGACTAGTGACAACCCGATGTCGGGCTTTTCTTTTTCGCATTTTTGTTTTGATTTGAACTCTTTTACGAAGGGGTTTTACGCTATATAGCCTTGAAATTATCCTTGAAATGAAAATATTGGTTTGTTTTGGAATGAGTCGGCTTGCCTAGTTCCACGATAGGCGCCATCACGATAGATTAGGTTTTTGGGTCGTGACATTCAATCCCCAAAATCAAATACCACCGACAACCTGTCTATGGAGCATCTAAGTACAATAGAAGAGAAATATGGAAAAGCCGGCAACAAGGCCTCGACTATACCTCAACCACAAAGTACATGAGAAACAAAAGATACATGGCCCCGAAATGAAGTGGGGCTCACCAAGTCAGCTGAAGAGAGTGTACCGCTATCACTGATCAATGCCGCTTGCTGTAAAACCACCTGCATCCATTAAAGATGCAGCGCCTCCGGCAAAAGGACGTTAGTACTATCTAATAGCACTAGCATGTATAGCTAAAAGTCCTCTTTAAAAATAGAATGCCCATATAAGAAAAAGTAACACATAGTAACAGCAAGTCACGATAAAAAATATCCAAATGTCCAGTTAAAACATAATAATTTTCAAAATACGAATTTCATAAATAATATTTGGTTGGGAGATCATTAGTACCGATATACCAATGTCTTTGTTAGCACGGAGTCCGATCACGTCCGATCAGCTAGGCCATCTCCTCACGAACAAAGTGGTTTGACATGTGATGCGAAATAAAGTTGTTACCAAGAGTAGTACCACCATGTGCACAACATATTATCCGATCTCAACCTGATCAGCTAGGACGCCTTCCAACATATGCCGTGTGGGTTGACTTTTCAATCCACAATTACTACCAGTTTCATCCCAATTAAGGGGAAAAATAATACAATTTCAAGAATATTTCAATTTCATCCCAAATAAGGGGAATAATCACTATCCACCCCTACACCGGCACGTGTAGTTTCAGGTGTGGGCCTTATGACCCACCCTTCCTCGGTTTTGCTAATGATACTCCCAAAAATATTTTTATTATTTGATTTGCATACAAAGATAACATAAATATAATTGTACTCACCTCAACCTCTTTCGATTTCAAACATCACCATCAAATATCAACATATAGAATATTTCAGAAATTATATACTTCAAATCCATTTGTAATGGGAACTTTAAACACAAATGGTTTCTTCCCAAAGAATGGGGCATACCAACCAGCAATAGAAACACACATCAAAATCATAAAAAATCAATACACCATTTATTCTTGCAATACTCTTCCCTAGAAATGACAATGTACAATTTCAATACATGAGTATGTAAGAACTCGAATCACACTGGATATATTTATAAAGTAGAACATTAGTTAAAGCATCCAGTTATGGGCATGAATTGAGTACAAAAGCTTTTAGGCAATTCTATTTTCGAAATCATTTTTAAACAATTGGGTCGAGGCTCATTACATATTCTTTATCGCATCCTCTCAAATCATTTGCACTACTAGCCATAATTATAACTTAAATTCTTGGCACGTTGGCCGCACTCTATATCCCCAATTCACTTATTTATTTCACTTCCAACCATCTTTATTGTCACGACCCAAAATCCCACCCGTCGTGATGATGCCTATCTTAATACTAGGCAAGCCGACAATCTCAATAAAGCACATATCTTTTAAATTTGAAAGTAAAATGATTAAATTCAGCAGAAAAAATCTCGCAAGTACAGATATAAATACTCCCAAAACTTGGGGTCACTGAAGAAATCTAGTATTAATACAAGTCTTGAAAATACGGTCTATAATAGTCTAAGACCAAATACAGTAAACAAGGAGATAGGAAAGGAGAGACAAGGTCTGCGAAATACGACAGCTACCTCAAAATCTCCAGAAAATCAACTGTATGAAAGAATCAACACCCATTATGATCGGGAACACCTGGATCTGCACACGAAGTGTAGGGTGCAGTATGAGTACAACCAACTCATCAAGTAACAATAATAAATATGGAATTGAATATATGACGAGCTACACAGTTATAGTTCATTTCCAATTAATTCTAACAGAGAATAGACATGCTTTCAAATCCAGCAGTTTAAGTCAAATCAATTTATACAGTTATCATAGAATTTCACAACAATGACAGATAACAACTAAGTGCATCAACAAATGCAAAGCATGTACAACCTCTCAGAGCAACAGTCACTCCACTCATCACAATAACGCAACCACTCGGCTCTCAGCCCTCAGCACTCACACTCAATGGGTACCCGTGCTCACTGGGGGTGTACACTCTCCGGAGGGGCTCCTACAGCCCATGCGCCATAATCCACACGGACAACTCATGTGCTGAACATACAACTCACGTGCTATAATATCCTGCACGGACAACTCATGTGCCATAGTATCCTTACCTCACCGACATGCCCTCGGCCTCACTCAGTCCTCAATCTCTCTAGTCTCTCGGGCTCTCGGAAATCACAAAGATCAGCCCAAACAAAGATAACATAGTGTATCAACAAATATCAAGAAAGACTGAGGTATGATATGCAAGTAAAGTCATGACTGAGTACAATACAGCAATTAGCAAATAATTTAACAAGTACACGACCTCGGTGGGTCCCAACAATACTATCACATAGCCTAAGCATAATTTCTAACATGATTTACAGTCAAATTTCTTCAACACGTAGAAAGCATATAGCTAATAATAAATTATTCAACTTTACAGTTTTACGAGACAAACCAAGTCACAATCCCCTTGGTACACGCCCACACGCCTGTCACCTAACATATGTGCGTCACCTCCAAAATAATCACATGATACAATAATCTGGGGTTTCATATCCTCAGGACCAGATTTATAACTATTACTTACCTTAAACCGCGTAATTCTTTATTCCGCTATGCCCTTGCCACAATAATTGGTCTCCGAAATCCTCGTATCTAGCCACAATTAATTCGATTCAGTCAATGCCAATTATTGAAATTAATTCCATAAGGAAATACTAATTTTTCAATAAAAATAAGAAATTAACTCAAAAATTGCCCGTGGAGCCCACATCTCGGAACCTGACAAAAGTTACAAAATATGAACTCCCATCCAACCACGAGTCCAACCATATAAATTTTACCAAATTCCGACATCAACTCGACCCTCAAATCGTCAATTAAAGTCTTTGAAGATTTCTACCATTTTCAACCCAATCTTTACCCATTTGAACTCAACAATCTTTCCATAAACCTTATTGATATGTATAAATAATACTATTACACCCAAGAATTATACTCTTAATCACCCATCCTTACCCAAACTCGAAATTGAAGACTAGGGGTTAGAACCTTACCTCTTGGGTGAAGATCTTATGATATTTCTGTCACGACCCGAAATGTCCCACCGACGGGACCGTAATGGCGCCTAACATTTCACTTGCTAGGAAAGCCAACGTTAAAAAATCGTTAAACCAATTCCTTATTTCCATTCAGTAAATAACAATAATTAACTAAGATGAAATATAATAAGTACGGAATATTATAAAACTGTATTAATTACTACCACCTGGATCTGGAGTCACAATTCACGAGCGTTCTAAAATTTATTACAAGTAATAGTCTGAAAGAAATACAACTATCTGAATGAAAGAAAACAACAGTGGCATAAAAAGTAGACGGGGACTTCAAGGTCTGCGAATGCCGACAGATATACCTTGAGTCTCCGGACAGCGGACCAATAGAAAAATCTCGATCAACCTGAGCCGGTATCAAAGTTTGCACAGAAAGTGCAGAGTGCAGCATCAGTACAACCGACCCCATGTACTGGTAAGTATCGAGCCTAACCTCGGCGAAGTAGTGACGGGGCTAGGACAAGACACCCACATATAACCTGAACAGTATAATCATGCTAGTGGCAACAACAGTAAATAAAATAATAACGCAGAAATAATGGGAAGGGAACATACAGTGGGGGAATACAACATAAAGAGTGAGAATAATGAAAAGACAGAATTAAACCGAAAATCCTTAAACGAATTGAGCAATTAAAACAGCAAGGAAAACTGCACGGCATCACCCTTCGTGCTTTTACTCTCAACCTCACCAAATAAATAAATAGAACGGCACAGCATCACCCTTCGTGCTTTAAACCTCTCATAATATATATGACATCACCCTTCGTGCTTTACACTCTTCCTCACAATATAAATAATGCGTGCACGGCATCACCCTTCGTGCTTTACACTCCTCCCCACCAATCAAAGAATCAATAGCAACGGATAAATAAGAGTATTACAAAGAAACCAATATTGTACCCATAATCAATAGCACAATGTAATCTCAACCTTGAATCAATATTCGAAAGTTACAAAATCTCAATGAAACCAGATGTGAGTCACCCAACATTTCAAATAACCCACTAAGCATGGATAGTAGAATTTAAGGCTACAACATAGACAAGAATAGAATTTCACTCGCATGCTGTGACTCGACAACGACGCATAGATGCTCGTCACCTCACCTTTACATCGTAATTAACAACCAAACACGTAGCAAATGAACACATAATACCTATTCCCTCAAGCCAAAGTTAGACATGAAACTTACCTCGCTTGGAAGGCCACTTAATTCCCAATCACAGTGTTTTCTTTGGAATTCACCTCCAAATTACTCGTATCTATTCAAATATGACTCAATAATATCAAATATTGCTAAAGGAATCAAGTTTAATGAATAGTTACAGATTTTCCAAATGTTTCCTCCAAAAAATCAAAAATCGACCCCGGGCCCGCTTGGTCAAAACCTGAGGTTCAGACCAAAATCCATTTGCCCATTCACCCCCGAACCCGAATATGTAATTAGTTTTGGAATCTGACTTCAAATTGGGGTCTAAATTCTCAAAATTTCGAAATCCCTAGTTTCTACTCTAACCCCTAATTCTACCATGAAAACTCTAGATTTTAGGTTGATAATTCATAAAACGTAATGGGTAATTGAAAGAAAATGGTTTAGAATCACTTACCAAAAATTTGGGGAAGAGATGGCTCTTGAAATATCGCCTCTCACCATTTGGTTTTTGAGAAAAATAAATTTTTGGCTGAAATCCGGTTTTTGGATTCTGTTAAGTGCTCGACGACAGTGTTCATCACGTTCGCGAAGGGTACTGGGTGCCAAGCATTCGCGTTCGTGAGACCCAGCTCGCGTTCGTGATGGTTACCCCCCCGGCCTTCCCGTTCATGAGGCATTGCTCACGTTCGCAATGAAGGAACGGCTGACTCCTCCTCCCCAATGCCTAACACTATGCGTTCGCGATGGGCTAGTCGCGTTCGCGAAGGGTAACGCCCCCCATCGCTTCGCGTTCGCGACCAAGCCTTCACGTTTGCGAAGAAGAAATCCCTGCCTCATCAGTTTACTCTTCGTGTTCGCTAGAGGACCTTCGCGAACGCAAAGAAGGATATGTCAGACACCAGAATCTGCAGGAAACCAGATTTTTCCAAGTCCAAAACATCCCGTGGCCTAGTAAACCACCAGGTCTCTCATGCTCATACTTTACCTGCTGGCAATTTAGGCACCGAGCTACATAGGCAACTATGTCCTTCTTCATTCGCCTCTACCAATAATGCTGCCTCAAGTCCTGATACATCTTGGCGGCACCTGGATGAATAGAATACCGGGAACTGTGATACTCCTCAAGAATCAACTCACGAAGCCCATCCACATTAGGTACACAAATACGACCCTGCATCCTCAAAACTCTGCCATCTTCAACAGTAACCTACTTGGCACCACCGTGCCGCACTGTGTCTCTAAGGACAAGTAAATGAGAATCGTCATCCTGCCGATCTCTGATGTGCTCAAATAAAGAAGACCGAGCAACTGTACAAGCTAGAACACGGCTGGGCTCAGAAACATCCAACCTCACAAACTGATTGGCCAAGGCCTGAACATCCAATGCAAGTGGCCTCCCACCAACTGGAATATATGCAAGGCTACCCATACTAGCTGATTTTCTACTCAAAACATCGTCCACCACATTGGCCTTCCCGGGATGATATAATATGGTGATATCATAGTCTTTCAATAGCTCCAACCACCTTCTCTGCCTCAAATTGAGTTCCTTCAACTTGAACAAATACTGCAAGCTCCGATGATCAGTGAATACCTCACATGGCACGTTGTAAAGATAGTGCCTCCAAATCTTCAGCGCGTGAACAATGGCTGCCAGCTCTAGATCATGAACATGGTAATTCTTCTCGAGAACCTTCAACTGCCGCGAAGCATATGCAATAACCTTGCCACCTTGCATCAATACCGCACCCAGACCAATACGGGATGCGTCACAATATACTATATAAGATCCTGAATCTGTGGGTAACACCAATACCGATGCCGTAGTCAAAGCAGTCTTGAGCTTCTGAAAGCTCACTTCACACTCGTCTGACCTCCTGAACGAGGCACCCTTCTGGGTCAATCTGGACAATGGGGCTGCTATGGATGAAAACCCCTCCACAAATCGACGGTAATAGCCCACCAAACCCAGGAAACTACGGATCTCTATAGCTGATGTGGGTATAGGCCAGTTCTGAACTGCCTCAATCTTCTTAGGATCCACCTTAACACCCTCTGTTGATACAACGTGACCCAAGAAAGCAACTAAACTCAACCAAAACTTGCATTTTGAGAACATAGCATATAATTGGCTGTCTTTCAGAGTCTGAAGAATGATCCGAAGGTGCTGCTCATGCTCCTCTCGACTGTGGGAGTAAATAAAGATATCATCAATAAACACAACAACAAAGGAATCCAAGTAGGGTTTGAACACCAGGTTCATCAAATCCATGAATGCTGCTGGGGCATTTGTCAGCCCAAATGACATCACTAGAAACTCATAATGCCCATACCGAGTCCGAAAAGCTGTCTTAGGAACATCAGATGCCCTGATACTCAACTGATGGTAGCCAAATCTCAAATCAATCTTTGAAAACACCATGGCACCCTAATGCTGATCAAATAAATCATCAATCCTCGGCAATGTATACTGGTTCTTGATGGTGATTTTGTTCAACTACCGATAATCTATACACCTCCTCATCGATCCATCTTTCTTCTTTACAAACAACACAGGTGCACTCCAGGGCGAGACACTAGGTCTAATGAAGCCTTATCAAGCAATTCTTGCAACTGCTCCTTCAATTCTTTCAAATCTGGCGGGGACACGCGGTATGGTAGAATGGAAATAGGCTGAGTGTCCGGAGCCAAATCAATGCAGAAATCAATATCCCTGTCGGGTGGAATCCCCGGCAGGTCTTCATGAAACACCTCTGGAAATGCACGAACAACCAACACCGAATCTATGGAAGGAACCTCCATACTAGAATCGCGAACATAAGCCAAATAAGCTAGACACCCCTTCTAGACCATATGCCGAGCCTTCACATAAGAGATAACTCTGCTGGCAGAATGGCCAAGATTCCCTCTTCACTCTAGTCGAGGCAACCCCTGCAAGGCTAAGGTCACCATCTTGGCGTGACAATATAATATAGCATGATAAGTTGACAGCCAATCCATACCCAGTATGACATCAAAATCAACCATGTCAAGAAGTAGAAGATCTACACGAGCTCAAGACTCCCAATGGTGACCACACACAAACGATAAACACGATCTACAGCAATAGTATCTCCCACTAGTGTGGACACATACATAGAAGCACTCAAAGAATCTCGGGGCACAAACAAATAGGAAGCAAAATAGGATGACACATATGAGTAAGTAGATCCCGGATCAAATAGAAATGAAGCATCTCTACTGCAAACTGAAACAGTACCTGTGATAACAACGTCAGATGAGAAAGCCTCAGGACTGGCTGGGAAAGCATAACACCTGGGCTGGGGCCCACCACCCTAAACTACGTCCCTGGGATGACCTCTAACTGGCTGGTCTCCACCTCTAACGGCCTGACCTTCACAATCTAACGGTCTGGCCTCTACCTCTAGCTGCCTGACCCCTGCCTCTGGCTGGCTGAGCAGGTGGTGCAGCAACTGGTGCCGGGACCATGGCACGTGAACTCTAATGCTGTGAGCTGCCCGTTGCTCGAGGGCAAAATCTAGCAATATGCCTCGGATCACCACAAGTATAACATAACCTCGGCTGCTGTGATTTCTGACCCTGAAACTAACCCCATCGACCTGAATAACTACCCTGATAACTCTGGAGTGGAGGTGCACTAATAGGAGCTTCTGGTGCGCCGTAGGCTAGCTGGTCGGAATAATGCATCTGAGGGCCACGACCACCTGAGGCACCGTGGGATGCCTGGAGAGCTGAATGAAACGGCCTGGGAGGATGGCCTCTACCAAAAGTACTCCTTCCTCTAGATGAGGCACCGCTGAACTCATCGGAATGACGAGGTCTCTTGTCAGACCCTTGACCTCCCTGAGTAAGAACCATTTCGACTCGTCTGGTGATATTAGCAGCCGCCTGAAAAGAAATCTCACTTCCAGTCTCCTTAGCTATCTGCAATCTGATAGGCTGAGCAAGTCCATCAATAAACCTCCTCACCCTCTCTTTCTCGGTGGGAAGCAGAAGAATAGCATGACGGGCCAAATCCACAAAATGGGTCTCATACTGCCCTGCTGAAGACGCTCAAACTGACGGCGACGCTCCTCTCTTAATGTGATAGGCAGAAACTTCTCTATGAAGAGCTCAAAGAACTGTCCCAAGTAAGAGTAGGCGACCCAGCTGGTCTGGTCAACAAGTAATCTCTTACCATTTCTTGGCAAAACCAGTCATCTGAAATGCAGCAAAATCGACCCCATTGGTCTCCACTATACCCATGTTCCGTAAAACCACGTGACAGCTGTCAAGATACTCCTGGAGATCCTTTGAAGGAGCACTACTGAAGTGAATAGGAAAGAGCTTGATAAACCTGTCTAATCTCCATAAAGCCTTAGAAGACATAGCTGGCCCATCTGCGACCTGTGCCGCAATAACCGGCTGAACTAATCCGACTGGCTGAGCTGCTGGAGCCTGATACTGGGGAGCTATCTGCTCTGGAGCGGGAGTGGTAGGAGTCTGGGCTCCTCCTCCAGCCTGAGAGACTGCCGTTGCCATGGGAAATGTTCCAGTCTGGGCCACACTATCCATAAGGCCCACCAAACAGACCAAAGCGTCCTGAAGTACTGGGTAGCAATGAACCCCTCCAGAACCTGAGCTGGTCCGGTAGGAACAGTCTAGGCTGGAACCTCCTCGTCAAGCTCTATCTGAGGCTCCACTGCTGGGGCTGCTGCTCGGGCTATGGGCTGAGCCCTGCCCGTACCTCGGCCTCTGGCACGGCCTCGGCCTCGACCTGTGCCCCGCGTAGGAGCTGCCACTGGAGGCTCTGGCTGCTGCTCAGCTGAGGAAGCGGTATGTGTTCTCGCCATCTGCGAGAGAACATGAGTAGAAAAGTTCAATCAGTATTGAGAAAGCAAAATCGCATGACAGAGAAGAATAGAAGTGCAACTTGTTCCTAAATTTCATAGCCTCTAGACGATAAGCACATACGTCTCCATAACGATCCTCCAGACTCTACTAAGCTCTCGTGAATCATGAGACCTAGGAAACCTAGGGCTCTGATACCAACTGTCACGACCCAAAATTTCCCACCGACAGGACCGTGATGGCGCCTAACATTTCACTTGCTAGGCAAGCCAACGTTAGAAAATCGTTAAACCAATTCCTTATTTTCATTCAATAAATGACAATAATTAACTAAGATGAAATATAATAAGTACGGAATAATATAAAACTGTATTAATTACTACCACCCGGATCTGGAGTCACAATTCACGAGCATTCTAGAATTTACTACAAGTAATAGTCTGAAAGAAATACAACTGTCTGAATGAAAGAAAACAACAGTGACATAAAAAGTAGGAAGGGACTTCAAGGTCTGTGAACGCCGACAGATCTACCTTGAGTCTCCAGACAGCGGACCAATAGCAAAATCTTGATCAACCTGAGCCGGTATCAAAGTCTGCACAGAAAGTGCAGAGTGCAGCATCAGTACAACTGACCCCATGTACTGGTAAGTGTCGAGCCTAACCTCGGCGAAGTAGTGACGAGGCTAGGATAAGACACCCACATATAACCTGAACCGTATAATCATGCTTGTGGCAACAACAGTAAAACAAAATGCAGAAATAATGGGAAGGGAACATACAGTGGGGGAATACAACATAAAGAGTGAGAATAATGAAAAGACAGAATTAAGCCGAAAATCCTTAAACAAATTGAGCAATTAAAACAGCAAGAAAAACTGCACAACATCACCCTTCGTGCTTTTACTCTCAACCTCACCAAATAAATGAATAGAACGGCACGACATCACCCTTCGTACTTTAAACCTCTCATAATATACACGGCATCACCCTTCGTGCTTTAAACCTCTCATAATATACACGGCATCACCCTTCGTGCTTTACACTCTTCCTCAAAATATAAATAATGCATGTACAACATCACCCTTCGTGCTTTACACTCCTCCTCACCAATCACAAAATCAATAGCAACGGATAGATAAGAGTATCACAAAGAAACCAATATTGTACCCATAATCAATAGCACAATATAATCTCAACTTTGAATCAATATTCGAAAGTTACCTAATCTCAGTAAAACCAGATGTGAGTCACCCAACATTTCAAATAACCCGCTAAGCATGGATAGTAGAATTTAAGGCTACAAAATAGACAAGAATAGAATTTCACTCGCATGGTATGACTCGACAACTACGCATAGATGATCGTCACCTCACCTATACATCGTATTTAACAACCAAACACGTAGCAAATGAACACATAATATCTATTTCCTCAAGCCAAAGTTAGACACGACACTTACCTCGCTCCGAAGGCCACTTAATTCCCAATCACAACTTTTTCTTTGGAATTCACCTCCAAATCATTCGTATCTATTCAAAAATGACTCCATAATATCAAATATTGCTAAAGGTATCAAGTTTAATGAATAATTACAGATTTCCCAAATTTTTCCTCCAAAAAGTCAAAAATCGACCCCGGGCCC
>AWOL01S0064616.1:0-12067 GCA_000715115.1 Nicotiana otophora
CCTTGAGATCGTGATACATCTTTGTAGAACCTGGATGCACGGAATACCTAGAAGTGTGAGCCTCAGTCATGATTCTTTCCCGGAGTCCATCTACATTTGGAACACATAGTCGCCCTTGGTACCTTAATGTACCATCATCCATGCCAAGCGCAAAGGCCATGATCTTATGTTTATGAATCCCCTCCTTCAGTTGTACCAAAAATGGATCGTTGTATTACTTCTCTTTGACTTCCACAACTAGCCATGATATAGCCCTATTTTGCACAATTATCCTCCCTTCACTAGAGTCCGCCAGAAACTGGCTAGATGATGAACCTCCCTGGCCAACGACCTTTGACATGCCTCCAAGTGAGCCAAACTACCCATAGATTTCCGGCTAAGAGCATCCGCCACAATATTGGCTTTCCCCGGGTGATATAGAATATCGATGTCGTAATCCTTGAGTAACTCTAGCCATCTTCTCTACCTGAGATTCAGCTCTTTTTGTTTGAAAATATATTGAAGACTCTTATGGTCCGTGAATACATCCATATGGACCCCATACAAATAATGACGCCAAATCTTTAATGCAAAAACCACCGCCGTAAGTTCTATGTCATACGTTGGATAGTTCTTTTCATGATTCTTGAGTTGCCTAGAAACATAGGCTATAACCTTGCCATGTTGCATTAATACACACCCAAGCCCGATCCTTGAAGCATTGCAATATACCACAAAATCATTTGTACCCTCTGACATGGTCAACACCGGCGCCGTAGTCAATCTTGATTTCAACTCCTGGATGCTCCTTTTCACAAGCATCGGACCACTGGAACTTAACCGTTTTCCGAGTCAGTTTAGTCAACGGAGAGGCAAGAGTTGAGAACCCCTCCACAAACTTCCTGTAATACCCTTCTAAGCCCAAGAAACTGCGAATCTCGGTTGGCGTTGTAGGTCTAGGCCAATTCTTTACTGCTGAAATCTTTTGAGGATCAACCTTAATTCTTTATCTAGAGACAACATGACCCAAGAATGTGACAGATTCGACCAAAAATTCACACTTTGAAAACTTCGCATATAATTGGTGCTGATGAAGAGTCTGCAAATCTTCCCTGAGATGATCGATATAGTCCTCTCGACCTCATAAATACACAATAATATCATCAATGAATACTATCATAAATGAGTCAAGGAAAGGCTTGAAAACCCAATTCATAAGATCTATGAAAGCTGCCGGTGCATTTGTTAGCCCAAACGACATTATCAGAAATTTAATGTGCCCATATCAGGCATCAATTTTGGAGAAGTACCTAGCACCCTATAACTGATCAAACTAATCATCTATTCTTGGCAATGGGTATTTGTTTTTTATTTTGACCTTTTTGAGCTGCCGGTAGTCAATACACATACGTATTGACCCATATTTCTTTCTCACAAAGAGAACCGGTGCCCCCCATGGCGACACACTCGGTCGGATGAAACCCTTCTCTAACAAATCCTTCAATTATTCCTTTAGCTCCTTCAATTCTGCCGGTGCCATCCTGTAAGGCGGAATAGATATAGGCTGCGTGCTTGGCATCACATCAATCCCAAAATCAATCTCCCTATCTGGCAGAATACCAGGGAGCTCATCAGGAAAGACCTCTGGAAATTCATTCACAACAGGTACATATTCGAGTATAGGTGCCTCAGCAGTGGTGTCCGTAGCCCGGACCAAATGATAGATACACCCCATATTAATCATCTTCGTGGCCTTAAGGTAAGAAGTAAACCTACCTTTTGGCATCACATTATCCCCCTTCCACTCAACAACTGGCTCATTAGGAAATTCAAACCTCATAGTTCTAGTTCGGTAATCGAGCTTGGCAAAACATGAATAAATCCAATCCATTCCCATAATTACATCAAAATCAACCATCCCCAATTCAATGAGATCGGCTATAGTATCCCGACCACACACCGTGACAACACAACCCCTATAAACATGTGCGGCCACAATAGACCCGCCAACCGGAGTAGATATAGAGAACGGCTCAGGAAGTTTTTCCGGTTCTATCCCAAATTCCATAGCAACATAAGGCGTAACGTAGGACAACGTGGAACCGGGATCAATAAGAGCATATACATCATGAGATTGGACAGTCAATATACTAGTGACAACATCTGGAGAAGCCTCTCCACTCTGGCAACCACTCATAGCATAGAAATGGCTGGGTCCTCCTAAACTCTGCTCACCACCCCCTGCTGGTGCCAGAGTGCCTCGAGCTGGAGGGGGTGCTAAAGATGTAGCAGCTGCAGAATTGGATAGTTGTGTTGTGCCCCTGTCTGCACCCTGGCGGGATAAACGACACTCCCTCTGAATATGACCCCTCATTCCGCATCTGTAACATATAGGTAGGTCCATGTAGCAGATCCCCAAGTGCATCTTCCCACACCTAGGGCATGGGGGTCTCCGCTGCCGCGGGAATCCCCCTCCTGATCGGCCCTGCTGGTGGGGTCCCCTGCTGTCCTGAGTGGGCCTGAAATGACTCCTCTATTGCTACCTGGGCCCTGCTAGCAGTGCACTTGCTGAAGACTGAGCAACGGACTGGGATGGCCCTGATGACCCTTCCTTAAAAGCTGATCTTCCCCCACCAAATGACTCCCTAAAGTTGCCTCGCGGACTGGGCTTTGCTGGTTCCCTCTCACTCCATTCTGTTCTTCAACTTACGGTTCTCTGTAGCTTGAGCAAATGCTACCATCTTCCCATAGTTCATATCTCAATTCAAGGCAGTTGTAGTGGCTTCATTAATAACCGAGGGGCTAAGGCCCTGCACAAACCGACGCACTCTAGCCTCCATAGTAGGCAACATGTGAACATCATGTTTGACAGGCGCACGAACTCCATGTGATACTCCTACACACTCCTACTCCCTTGCTTAAGATTCTCAAATACTACAGCACAGGCCGCACTGGTCTCGGTAGGCAAGAAATGGTCTATAAAGGTATCAGCAAACTCACTCCACCTTGTTGGAGGGCTCCCCGCCTCCCGAGAGTCCTCCCACAGCTCAAACCAAGAATATGCCACCCCTTTCAGGTGGTAGGCGACCAACTCCACTCCCTCCGTCTCAATAGCGCGCATATCCCACAGAGTCTTATGCATCTCATCAATGAAGTCCTGTGGGTCTTCCTCGGGATTAGCACCTGTGAACACCGCAGGATCCAACTGCAGAAATGTGTTCACCCTAGAACTAGTAGAATCCCCTTGTGGGCTAGAAGATGGGGGTGCAACATTCGACCTTTGGGCATGAGAAGCCACTATCTGAGTTAGTATCTGAATAGCTCCCCTATGATCCCCATCAGAAATACCAGAATCGGAAGCTGGGGCTGGAGGTGGAATCGGAATATCAGGTAGAGGAACTGTCGCACCCTCAGTAGGTGTAGGGACTGATGTGGCCTGGCCAGGTGTAGTGGAATCCAGTAGTGTAGTAGTCGGGGGATTATCCTTACCCCTCGAGTATTTACCTGCATCATCAAATAGAGGGTCAACTTCCACTCCTAAAGCAGCATAAGCCCCTTGGCCAGTTCTTGCTCTCTTCTTAGGTGACATATATTGAAAGTTAAAGGAATGCACGAGTTAGAGGAGGAACAGTTGCACAATTAGTTACATTGCACGATCCAGAATATCAAAGAAGGGTATTGTTCCTAAATGTCCAAGTAGCCCCCAACTTATAGATATGGTCGACAACACACCGATAAGAAGGACTCTACTAGACACGACTCTGAGACATCCTAGGATGCTTTAAAACTTTAGGCTCTGATACCAAGTTTGTCATGCCCACCTCGAGAAGCGTGACCGACGCTCAACCGAGTGGACCCAGCCGAGAAAGCCTGTTAGATATTTCCTACCCAACTCGCCCATGATCAAGAAATGGTGTGATTTCATTAATTATAAAATAGGAAGATCATTCATGCAACACTAAATCGTTTCATTAGCTATTTCGCCTTTCAATCTCAAAATACACATATTCTTATAGTCTGAGTGGAACAAGTGATCAAACATAACATAACTTGTTTAACATTCCCAACACCCATATACAACCCATATAGTGTCTACGGAGCCTCTAAAGATACAAAAGGGAGTAAAGATGGTGCCGGTGATAAGGCCCGGACTATACCTCAAAACGTGACCACAATATAAACAAAAGTTACAATACATGACCTCAGAATGGAATGGGGTTCACCGAGTCTGCGGGGAAGAGGATGCAGCACTATCTGTGAACAACACAGTCTGCTATGGAACCACCTGTGTCCATTTAAAGATGCAGCGCCCCCGACAAAAAGGGACGTTAGTACTATCAAATAACACTAGTATGTATAGCTAAATACCATCTCAATAGAATGAATAATAATACAAGAGGAACAATGAAGAATTCAATAAGAGCTTCAAATAATATTAAAACATCAAGTTAAAGATCACATAAGTTTTCAAGTCAATTTCTGCATTATTAGGTTGGGTGATCTTTAGTGCCGACATTCCACAATTCACAATACCACCGTATTCTTACACGGAGTCCAATCACGACCTGATCGGCTAGGTCGTCTCACTTGAGACATCAACCATAACCACAATTTTAATTATCATTTTCTGCACAGTCACCACCATATGTGCGGCATAGCGTCAGATCACGACCCGATCGGTTAGGTCGTCTTACTTGAGACATCAACCATAACCACAATTTCAATTATCTCATATCATACTTCTTTCATATCCTTTTGATTCATTGGCACTAGTGATCAAGGTTACAAAATCATTCTTGGCACTTGGCCGAATTGCATAGTTCCAATTCCCTTTTTCCACATTCAACTGTTATTATCATTATCAACAACAATAAGATTTCCCATTCAAGACATTAATTCACATATTAGCACTTTGGGAATCTTAGGCACATAGAGGCTTTTCATACAATTTGGCGTAACAACCTTTATTTCGATCTTGACATGAAGCCTTAACATTTCTAACACATATTTCACATTTTGAACACATCCTCAAAAAGCAAGATAATATGATGAAGCATTTAGAATGAATATTGAACACACATCCTTCAACACCAACACATTAGGAATAGCCAATTCTATAATTTTTCAATTTGGGACTTACACCAATTTCATGAACACCGTGGGATTCTATTTTAAGAAGAAGGGGGTTTAGCCAACATACATCAATTGAGCTTCTTAAAACTCTAAGATATTCCGGAATATTAGCAACTTCAATCTATTTTAGCAATATAACAAAATTAAACCAAACTTAGGAAAAAGATCATGATTCTAGCTCATTTGAGCATTTTATCATACAATATATGTGTATCAAGGTATTAAGCCCCCTTTTTGAAGGATTCCATCTTTCCCCAACCCATTCTCTACCATGTTTAGCTCAAAACCTTCCCACATACTTCAAGAATACTTGCATGCAAGGTAAGCACTCCCATCCTCATGAAATACCTTACTAATTGCCCATTCTAGTTACATTTCGAAATTAAGAGCTTGTGATAGAATCTTACCTCTTAGGATGAAGACCTAGGGTGCTTCTCTTGATAATCTTCAAACGTTTAAGCAAGAATTGAAGAGAAAGTTTTGATGAAGATCACTTTCTCCCTCTAGGGCTCTCTCTCTCACTCTAAAGATATTAGATTTTGCTAAAGAATGGTCTATAAGATATGTTTTAACGGAATTGGGTCGGGTTTAAAAAAACAAAAATAAAGCTCTGGAACAGGTTCTGCGGTCGCATATGTGACCGCATAATGGTTATGCGGTCCACAAAATGATCGCGAAACTATGGTGCCAAAACTGGAAAAATAACTGACCGGGTCTGCGGTCACTATGCGGCCCGCAGACCTGTTCTGCGATCGCATAATGCACCGCAGAACCTCCCTCCAAAAAATCACAAGGCGGGATATACGATAAGAGTATGGCCCGTGAAATGGTTATGCGGTTGCATAATGGCCGCAAAACTGACATAAAAAATGCCCCTTTAAGCCACCTCACTCTGCGAGCATTTTGCGGTACGCAGAGTGGTTCTGCGGTCGCAGAATAGGCCGCAGAAATGCTTACTTCTGCCAAACATTTTTCTTCAACTCCCCAATGCACCGTTCAATCCAAAGAGTCTGAATCGTGGCGAGCGAGCTCACCGCGAAGAATATCTAATATTAATAACCTCTATGCCTATGTTGGCATCACGGAATCCGGGTTTTTAGAAACCAATTTACTGGGACTTACAAATCTTAACAGAACGATCCCCCTAAACCGGTAAAACTGAGTCATAAGATCTATAGAGTATAACTAGAACAACTACTACATCACTGTCTGAACGTAAATACAACAGTATATGAGTATAAAGGAAGGTGACTCCGAGGCCTGCGGACGCCGAGCAAGCATACCTTGAAGTCTCCGATAAAAAAGCTAGCAGGAAATTTGTAACGACCGGCACGGGCAGACGTACTTGGATCTGGACAAAACATGTGTAGTAGCGTAGTATGAGTATACAACAATAGTACCTAGTATGTATCAATCCTAACCTCGTAGAATAGTGAAGAGGTCAGGTCAAGACACCTACTAGGATATAAATAAACTGTATGAAAATCAACAATAACAACATACCCAATATATTTCCATACTTGGGGTCTGGGGAGGGTAGTATGTACGCTGACCTAATTACTCTTACCTAGTGAAGGTAGAGAGGTTATTTCTAATAAACCCTCGGCTCATCATCATCGTCAGAAGAAGAAGAAGAATAAGCAGAGAGAGAGAAAGAAGAAGAAAAAGGAAGACATGTGGGTAGAAAGGGGAGAGAGTAGATTGAGTAGCGCCAAAATAGTAATAACAGGAGAACAGGATTACTAAAACAAACTAAACAACATGGTGTAGTATAAATATGAGAGATAGGAAAGTATATGCGTACTACTAGTACCACTAGTAAGAAAAGGAAAAACTCCCAACTACTTGCTAACCTTCTACCATAATCCTCGACATCCACACCCTCATATCTAGGGTCATGTCCTCAGTGATCTGAAGTCACGTCATGTCCTGCCTAACCTCTCCCCTGTATTTCTTAGGTCTGCCTCGACCTCTTCTCAAACCTGCCATGGTCAACCTCTCACACCTCCTAATAGGAGCATTAACGCTTCTCCTCTTAACATGCTTGAACCATCTTAGTCTCGACTCCCGCATCTTGTCCTCCACGGAGGCCACTCCTAATTTGTCCCCAATAACTTCATTCCTAATCTTATATCCATCCTGGTACACCCACACATCCATCTCAACATCCTCATTTCTGCTACTTTCATCTTCTGCACATGGGAGCTCTTGATTGGCTAACACTCCGTGATAATAACTTGAAAAGATATCGGAATCTAAACATGGGAACACGTAAAAGAAACAACCGAAGAAAACCCAAGTGGTCATATACGGACAACAATTGTTAGAACAATTAAGAATGAAACAACAAGAAATATTTCTATCAAAAACCCTTTTCGACATGAAATTAACAGCAAGGATACAACGAGGTACCGCCTCATGTATAATGAAATCAAACCGAGGTACCGCCTCGTAAAATCAAGAATCACAATTGAGGTACCGCCTCGTATTCACATTTCTCCATTTTAATCACAATCTTTCCTTATGCCACCGCGTGATCTTTACATTTGAAAATAGGTCTTGAAAACACTTTTCCCGAACTAGCTACACGAACTTTATCCCACCATATGACGCCGCGTGGCTTCACGTAGTTCTTCTACAACCAACACGCACATAAGTCCCACCTTATACCGTCGCATGCACATCAACCCCAAGCCTTTTACCACCGCATGCGTGTCAATATCATATCACAATAACAATTCATACCACAAGTGTCCATATATCACAACTTGCCAACAACAACAATAGCACATGACTCCACCACAACGTATAAAAGAATATCTACAACAACAATAAATGAAACAATCTTAATCAGATAGATATTTCAACAATAACCAACATCGCCTCAATGTTTTAACGACTTTCACTATTTCAACACCAAATAACTCAATAATGGGAGAAATATGCATAACCACGATATTAGATAAGACTAACTCACAATAAAAGAGATAACATTTAACAATGAGTCTCAAATAATGAAAATCAACAAGTAAAGGTATAACATGAACTATTACTTCAAGTGACGAATATTAACAATGAAAAGATAACATGTAACAATAAAAGAGGCAACAAGTTCAACTAAAGCATGGGAGCAATTTAGCAAGTAGGATGTAGAACTACTAAACAAGTCATTTAAGGCATGTAAGGATAGTCTAATACAATTAAGGATAAATTGACTATGGAAAATTTGAACATGATATGGCATTTCAATTAAAGCATGGAAATAGTGTAAGTAGCCTAAACAGGTCAAATACCACGTACAACTGATGTATTGACCGTCACCTTGTGAACACGGATTTCGCTTAGCACAAGTGAATCAACAATACCAATCCTAAGGGGTAGTTCCCCCACACGGAGTTAAGCAAGGCACTTACCTCAATTAGGACAATTCAGTACTCAAAAATAGCTTTTCCCTTAAAATACGTCTCCACGCGGCTCAGATCTAACCAAAATCGAGTCAATATCATCAAACAATGCTAGAGAATTCAATTGCAATAGTTAAAGTTAAGATCTTTACACTTTTTCCAAAAAGTCAACCCATGGCCCGCCCGGTCAAAATCCGGGTCCAATGGTATATTCTGTCTACCAATGACCCCAGGAGTTCATATATGTGATTAGAAAATCCCGAGTCCAGATCGACTCTCAAAACTCATTCTTATTTTTTTTCAAAAACTTGATAAAGTTTTAATATTTTTCACTTTGATTCACATGACTTGATGTTAAAATCTAAGATATGTTGATGGAATATGATTATAAGTAGATTAGAATTGCTTACCCAAGGTTTGTAGGTAAAACTTCATTCTCCAAATTGCCTCCTACCAAGTCTAGGATTCAAAAATGAGAGATCAAATCCCGACTTTCAGGCCTTATGTTCAACTGCAGTTATCGCAATTTTGATATGAGTTCGCAATTACGATTAAAACCTCACAATTGCGGCACTGAAGGCTTGGGGAGCTTCTTTGCAAATGCGAAAATGGGTGCGCAATTGCGAACCCAGCTGCCCTCGCAATTGAGACAAATCCATCGCAAGTATGAACCTAGCCCAGTCCAGAAATTCTTCGCAAATGCGACTCTGGTGTTCGCAATGGCGACACCAGAGGGCACCAGACACCAGCTTCCATTTTCAGTCCAAAAACCCTTCGAAACATGTCGGAAACTCATCCGAGCCCTCGGGGCTCCAAACCAAACATCTACACAAGTCTAAAAACATCATACGAACTCACTCGTGTGACCAAAATACGAAAATAACATCTAAAACTACGAATTGAACTCTAAAATGCATGAAATTCAAAGAAATTTTCAACAGCTTCTAGAATTACAACTAGACGTCCAAATCCTATCAAATCAACTCCAAATAACACCAAATTTTGCAGACTAGTTCTAAATATCATAACAGACATATTCCAAGTCCCAAAATCAAATTCCGAGCTCGATATCTAAAAGTCAACCTACGGTCAAACCCTTCAACTCTAAATTGCCAAATTTCGGCAAATCAAAACAAATGAACCTACGGACTTCCAAAATCAATTCCGGATATACGTCCAAGTCCGAAATCATGATACAAAGCTATCAGAATCATAAAAATATAGTTCCTGGGTCATTTTCACAAAAGTCAAAGTTTGAGTAACATTTTCGAATTAAAACTTCTAAGTCAAGAATCAAAGGTCCAAATCAACCCGAAAGCTTCCCGGAATGAAACTAATTAACCATACAAGTCATAAAATCATAAACACACAACTGTGAAGCAATATAAGAGGTAACTGGGTGCAATTAAACAAAACGAATAATCGGATCGTTACATTCTCCCCTTCTTAAAACAAATATTCGTCCTCGAACGTGTATAAGGACATACCTAAAATGGCGAATAAATGAGGATAGCGACTCCTCATGTTGTGCTCGATATCAAAGGTCACCTCCTCGACTCGATGACCCCTCGATTGAACCTTCACTGAAGCAACACCCTTTTATCTCAATTTCCAGACTTGTCTGTCCAAAATAGCCACACGCTCCTCAATATAAGTCAAATTCTCATCTAATTGGACTATGTTGAAGGATCTCAGCATAGGCCACCTCTCCAATCCTATCAAGGATCTCAAATGGTCCGATACACCTAGGGCTCAACTTGCCCTTCTTCCCTAACCTCATCGCTCCCTTCCTTGGTGAAACCCGAAGTAAGACTCGCTCTCCAACTATGAATGCAACATCGCGAATCTTCTGATCTGCATAACTCTTATATATAGATTAAGCTATACGAAGCCGATCCTGGATCATATTGACCTTCTCCAAAGCATCTCGAACCAGATCTGTGCCTAATAACTTAGCCTCTCCGGATTAAACCACCCAACGGGAGAACTACACTGTCTCCCATATGGAGGGAGCCTTATACGGAGCCATATAGATACTCGACTGGTAGCAGTTGTTGTAGAAAAACTCCACAAGTGGCAACAATTGATCCCAAGCACCCTCGAAGTCATAACACATGTGCGAAGCATGTCCTCCAATATCTGAATAGTGCGCTCGGACTGCCCGTCCGTCTGAGGGTGAAATATTGCACTCAACTCAACCTGTGTTCCTAGATCATGTTGTACAGGTTTCTAGAAATGTGATGTGAACTACATACCTCAGTCAGAGATGATGGATACTGATACACCATGAAGTCGGACAATATCGCGGATATAAACTTGAGCCAGCTAATCTGAAGAATAGGTAGTCACTACCGGAATGAAATGAGCATACTCGGTCAACCTGTCCACAGTCACCCATACCGTGTCAAACTTCTTCTGAGTGTGTGGGTGCCAAACAACGAAGTCCATGATGACACGCTCCCATTTCCACTAAGGAATCTCAAGCTGCTGAAGCAAACCACCCGGTCGCTGATGCTCATACTTCACCTGCTGACAGTTTAGACATCGAGCTACATACATCACTATGTCATTCTTCATCCTCTTCCACCAATAGTGCTTCCTTAAGTACCGATACATCTTAGTGACACCCGGATGAATGGAGTACCGTGAACTATGGGCCTCCTAAAGAATCAACTCACGTAAATCATTCACATTGGGCATATATAACCGGCCCTACATCTGTTACACACCGTCATCCTCAATAGTAAACTCCTTAGTATCACCGTGCTGAACCGTATCCTTGAGGACAAGCAAATGGGGGTCGTCATACTGATGCTCTCTGATACGATCATACAGAGAAAACTGAGAAATCACGCAGTCAAGTACTCGACTGGGCTCCGAAACTTCCAATCTAACAAACTGGTTAGCTAAGGCCTGAACCTCCAATGCTACTAGCCTCTCTGCTGCGGGTAATTATGCTAAGCTACCCAAATTCTTCGCCTTTTGACTCAAGGCATCAGCCACAATATTGTCCTTCTCGGAATGATATAGAATGGTGATATTGATTTAACATTTAAGAATAGAGCCAATATTCATATTGAGATCCTGAGATTTCTTATATTGATGCACGTGGTAACGAAATGAAATTTATTTTACTCTAATTTGAAAAGAAGTGGCACCTAATTTCTAGGAAGAATTGGCAATCATTAGAAGGGAGAAAAGGGATCTAATTTTTTTTCTTTTACTATTTTTAAGAAAAGTAATTTTGGATATTAGGTGCCAATTGTTTGGGCTTCTGTTGCCAAACCTAATATAATGCCAAAATATTGTCAACTAGTAAATTTGTCTGCGCTTCACATGATTATAGAAAATAATAGTAAATTTAATGAATGCATATTTGATTTTAATTTTCTAATTTTTTTGAAAGTTCCTCAATATTTTAAAAAGAAGAAGATATGTGAAATAATACAAAAAAAGGAAATAAAAAACAAATAAATATTCGCCCATCTGTGGTAAACATGAAACTTGGCCATTCCTCTTTTCTTTATATATATATATATATATATATATAT
>AWOL01S0064616.1:12439-23212 GCA_000715115.1 Nicotiana otophora
CATAACACATGTGCGAAGCATGTCCTCCAATATCTGAATAGTGCGCTCGGACTGCCCGTCCGTCTGAGGGTGAAATATTGCACTCAACTCAACCTGTGTTCCTAGATCATGTTGTACAGGTTTCTAGAAATGTGATGTGAACTACATACCTCAGTCAGAGATGATGGATACTGATACACCATGAAGTCGGACAATATCGCGGATATAAACTTGAGCCAGCTAATCTGAAGAATAGGTAGTCACTACCGGAATGAAATGAGCATACTCGGTCAACCTGTCCACAGTCACCCATACCGTGTCAAACTTCTTCTGAGTGTGTGGGTGCCAAACAACGAAGTCCATGATGACACGCTCCCATTTCCACTAAGGAATCTCAAGCTGCTGAAGCAAACCACCCGGTCGCTGATGCTCATACTTCACCTGCTGACAGTTTAGACATCGAGCTACATACATCACTATGTCATTCTTCATCCTCTTCCACCAATAGTGCTTCCTTAAGTACCGATACATCTTAGTGACACCCGGATGAATGGAGTACCGTGAACTATGGGCCTCCTAAAGAATCAACTCACGTAAATCATTCACATTGGGCATATATAACCGGCCCTACATCTGTTACACACCGTCATCCTCAATAGTAAACTCCTTAGTATCACCGTGCTGAACCGTATCCTTGAGGACAAGCAAATGGGGGTCGTCATACTGATGCTCTCTGATACGATCATACAGAGAAAACTGAGAAATCACGCAGTCAAGTACTCGACTGGGCTCCGAAACTTCCAATCTAACAAACTGGTTAGCTAAGGCCTGAACCTCCAATGCTACTAGCCTCTCTGCTGCGGGTAATTATGCTAAGCTACCCAAATTCTTCGCCTTTTGACTCAAGGCATCAGCCACAATATTGTCCTTCTCGGAATGATATAGAATGGTGATATTGATTTAACATTTAAGAATAGAGCCAATATTCATATTGAGATCCTGAGATTTCTTATATTGATGCACGTGGTAACGAAATGAAATTTATTTTACTCTAATTTGAAAAGAAGTGGCACCTAATTTCTAGGAAGAATTGGCAATCATTAGAAGGGAGAAAAGGGATCTAATTTTTTTTCTTTTACTATTTTTAAGAAAAGTAATTTTGGATATTAGGTGCCAATTGTTTGGGCTTCTGTTGCCAAACCTAATATAATGCCAAAATATTGTCAACTAGTAAATTTGTCTGCGCTTCACATGATTATAGAAAATAATAGTAAATTTAATGAATGCATATTTGATTTTAATTTTCTAATTTTTTTGAAAGTTCCTCAATATTTTAAAAAGAAGAAGATATGTGAAATAATACAAAAAAAGGAAATAAAAAACAAATAAATATTCGCCCATCTGTGGTAAACATGAAACTTGGCCATTCCTCTTTTCTTTATATATATATATATATATATATATATATATTCCGTTTTCCTATTTATTTTTTTAGTAAGGACATATGTATCCCGCCCACTTGCAATTGTAATGGCATCATAGAAAAACTATAATTTTTGAACTGGTCCTAAAATTTGAAAGTGTATGAATCTCCATAAATATTTTATATGATTGGCATTGTCAAGAATAAATAATTTGATCAATAAAGGTTCAGTTAAACTTTACCTGCAACTATAGCCTTATCTAGAATATCTCTGAGACGATATGAATTAAGTTTGGGCTCAAAGTTAATTATGGATCAAAAGAGCATGTAGAAAGAATTCTAATTAGGTAGAAACCTAAACATCAAAGCATTAAAAAGGAAAGAGAAAACTTAGATCTGTCTTTGTGCTCCTACCTCTTTATTTTACCCTTAAACTTTTTGTATAGATCAATTATGTAATGACCTGATCGGTCATTTTAATTTCTAGATCTCTATTTCTCTAATTAAGATTCCTTGTATGTGATTTTGCTGTTTCATGACTTGCGGGGATGGTAAGTTTAGGTTTGGAAGGGTTCGGGTTGAAATCGGAACACCTAATTCCTTGTTAATGGCTTAAAATGGTGAATTTTGACTTGAGTCAATATTTAGAGTAAACGATCTCAGAATCATGATTTGAAGGTTCCAATAGGTTCGTATAATAATTTTGGACTTGGGCGTGTGTTTGGATCGGGTTTTGGATGATCCGGGAGCGTTTCAACGCTTAGTGTTGAAAGTTGGCACATTGAAAGTTTTTATGTTCTTTAAGTTTGGTTTGGAGTATGTTTTGGTATTATCGAGGTTCGTTTCGTATTCCGAGCCTATGAATAGTTCCGTATGATGATTTAAGACTTGTATGCAAAATTTGGTATCATTCTGAGTAGTTTAGGTATGTTTCGGCGCATTCGGAGTAAGTTGGAAGAACTTGAAGTTCATAAGTTGATTTGATTTGGTTTGGGGTGTGGTTCTTAGTTTTGATATTGTTTTACACGTTATCAGGGTTTGAGCGAGTCCGTTTTACGTTTACAAAATTGTTGGTATGTTTGGGCAATGCACCGGGGGGCCTCAAATGCTATTCGGATGATGTGTGGAACTTGTTTGGACTTGAGATCATTGCTGAAGCTGCAGCAGTTCTGGTGCATTCGCACCTACGAGAGACCAGGCACAGGTGCGAGCCATTGACCGTATAAGCGGGCTAGCGTGTACTGGCCAGTGGTCGCAGGAGCAGAGAAGATTCCGCACCTGCGAACTCGCAGGTGCGAGGAACGCCATCGCAGAAGCGGAAGGGGGCCAGCCAGCTTGGGTTCGCAGGTGCGACCCTTTTTCCTGCAAGAATGGAATGCCTGAGCAAGAATGGAATGACTGAGCAAGTTCCGCACCTGCAAAGAATTGTTCGCAGAATCGGAGCCGCAGGTGCAACAGTGTTTCCACAAGTGGGATTAAACATGGAAAGATTGTGAAAACTTGTGGGATTCATGAAGAACCTAGGGTTTTGGTAAAAATGGAATTTGACCACGAAATTGGTTATGGAATTGAGTGAAAATTATATATTTGAGTTCGTGAGGATATGGGTTATAATTATATTCAAACATTTTCGGAATCCGGGCACGTGGGCCCAAGAAATATTTTTAGAATCTTCTAAGTTGGTTTGAGAAATTACTCTTATAGATAAATTATGAGCTTTCGAGTATATATTGATTAATTATTAGAATATTTGACTAGTTTCAAATTATTCGGCACCGACTTGAGGCTTTATAGTGAATTTGTGGACCGGAAGTGACCTTTGGAGTGAGGTAGGTCTCTTGCCTAATCTTGTAAGAGAGAACTCATCCCCTTAGGTGTATTTTATTGTGTATATCTTGTGTGGGGAGCTACGTACGCATGAGGTGACGAGAGTCCTTGCATAGCTATATTCCATGAGATGTCGAAGTAGACTTAGATCCACACCATGCTTTTAATTGTACTGTTGTGATTATCTTATTTATTGACTATCTCAAATAGAGCTAAAATTAGGGATTTAAAGTTGCAATTATCGATGTAGCCTTCTTCTTTAGAAACTTGAGGAATATTTAATAACTATGAAAAATCCATGTCCTCTCGCGTCGCGAGTACTTCAGCGAGTGAGGGAAACATCTCTACTCTAATGGAATCGGACCATTCGCCTTGGCAGTATGGTAACATTACTCGTATGGGATCGGGCCGTACGCCTCGGTAGTACCACTACTCTTATGGGATCGAGCCATTAGCCTCGGCAATTCTGAGTACTACTATTCTTATGGTATCGGTCTGTTCACCTCGGCAATTTCGTTCTTAATGTTCGAAACGCGTTCCAGTTATTGAGATAGGGTCTTCACGACCAATTATGAGATATTGGTGATATGTTATGGATTCCTGTTGCATTTATTGTAGTTGTTTTTATTTGTTTAATTGATACTTGTTGTACGTTCACCATTTCTACTTTATGCATATTTATTATTAATATTGAACTCTAGTAAGTGTTAAGTCGACCTCTTGTCGCTACTTCTTCAAGGTTAGACTAGATACTTTCTGTATACGTATTGTTCTTCGTACTCAAGCTACACTTATGCACCTATGTGCAGGTACTAAAATAGGTTCCACTAGTGCTCACGTGGGCGCGTAGCCGATCTGTTGTGGAGACTTAGGGGTGTGTTGCTTGTCTTGCTACGATGCGCAACATTGGAGACTCTTTCTATATTATTTACTATTTCTTTCTATTACTTCCAGACAATAGTCTTAGTGGTTTGTA
Source organism: Nicotiana otophora (assembly GCA_000715115.1). NCBI lineage: Eukaryota > Viridiplantae > Streptophyta > Magnoliopsida > Solanales > Solanaceae > Nicotiana > Nicotiana otophora. The sequence goes on from AWOL01S0064616.1 coordinate 16,645, forward strand.
TATTCCTTAGATTGCTCATGTACTTGTGGCACCGTGTTTTGGGAATTTGTAGCACTTCTGTACTGTTGTACTAGTCTCTTTTATCAAAGTAGACTATATATTTTTATGTTGAGACTTTTTTAAAAAGACATTATCATTGCATGAATTTTGGTGTAATTTAAAATATGTTAAAAATGGGATAAATTATTGTTATATTTGCTTGTGTGCTTGCCTAGCGGTGGCATTAGGTGCAGTCTCGACCTAGTATGGAATCAGGTTGTGACAGCTTGGTATCAGAGCTTTAGGTTCACATAGGTCTCACGGGTTATGAGCAAGCCTAATTGAGTCTTGTGGATCGGTGCGGAGACGTCAGTACTTATCTTCAAGAGGCTATAGGGTATTAGGAAACTTCTCTTTCTTCATCTCCTATCGTGCAAACAATGTTATACTAATTGTCTTTATATTGATCTCGCATAGATGGCGAGGACGTGCGTGGTAGATATACCAAGCGGACGGGAGGTTGTTCCCCCCATTGCTAGAGGTCAAGGCAGAGGCTGGGGGAGGGATCCAGCTACAATTAGAGGATAAAGGCACCCTAGGATTTCTCATGCTGCACCACCAGTAGATCTAGTGGAGGATCCTGTTGTTGAGGAGCAGGATGAGGCGCTTGCAGTTGTGCCAGCTCCAGCAGATTTCATGACTACACCGGGTTTTCAGGAGGTCATGGGAAGTATGATGTGATTAATGGATTCTATGACGCAGGTTGGTTTATTTCCAGCGAACCCTGCCATATCTCAGGCGGGAGGGGGAACATAGACCCCTATCGCTCAGGCTCTAGGGCACGCCGTCCCTGTTTATCAGACGCCAAGCGCACAACCTGTAGGTGGGCGCCATCATGTTGCAGCGGCTATGCCAGCGGCTGTACCAGTCACGACCGATGATAAGCAGAAGTGGTTGGACAGATGGACTAGGCTTCACTCCCTTACCTTTGGGGATGAGCGGTCAGAGGGCCCCCAAGATTTAACTGACCGATGCAGGGATAGGCTCCGGAACATGGGGATATTGGAGTCCAACCGGTTTGACTTCACCACTTTTCAGTTTGAGGGCAAGGCCCGTAGATGGTAGCAAGCTTATCTTCTTAGCAGACTAGAAGGTTTACCTCCCTTGACTTAGGATTAGTTTACACATCTGTTCTTGGAGAAGTATATACCACATTCTGAGAGAGAAGAGCTTTGGGGTCAGTTTGAACGACTCTGCTATGGTCACATGTCTGTCACCGACTATGAGGCGAGGTTCACTGACTTATCTCGCCATGCAGCTATTATACTCCCCACAGATGCAGAGATTCTGCACCCTGAGATTCAGGTACCTATGGCCCGTGAGGTAGAGCTAGGGACTTCTTCTTTTAGGTTGTGGACATAGCTCGGAGGATCTAGCATATTCGCAACCGCAGTGGAGAGTTTACAGCGAGGAACAAGCGGCCCCGACAGTTTAGAGGATTAAGTGGTGCCCTACCTGGGGGATGAGGTCAGTTTTTGAGGGGTCATCCCAGCAGGCCTATACAATCAGCACCACCGCCTGCTCAGGGTGCTCCAGCATGACCCTATTTCAATGCCATGCCAGAGAGTACTTATCGGCCGCCAGCTATTCACGGTTCTTCCAGTGGGTATTCAGGCTATCAAGGTCAGACTTTAGGACAACAGTCCACCGCTTTGAGGGGTTGTTTCGAGTGCGGGGAGCTTGGCCACGTGAAGAGGTTTTGTCCCAGACTTCGGGGCAAAGTTGAGCAGCAGGACTATCAGCCCATGATTACCGCGCCAACTGCTGCACCAGCCATCCGGCCTCCCATACGCGGAGGGTAGGTGGGTAGGGGTCGTCCTAGAGGTGGAGGCCAGTCAGGGGACGCTCCAGCCAGGTTCTATGCCTTGCCATCCAGATTAGATGCAGTAGCCTCAAATGTTGTGATCATAAGTATTATTTCTATCTGCGGTAGGGATCTCTATTCATATGTTTCATCTCTATTTGCTCATTTTCTGGGTGTTCCTCGCGAGTCCTTGGGTACTCCCTTATATGTGTCGACACCCATGGGAGAATCTGTTATTGTAGATCAAATTTATCGATCCTATATCATGACTTTCTCTGGTTATAAGACTAGAGAAGATCTTCTATTGCTCGATATGACTAACTTTGAGGTCATCCTGGGCATGGACTGGTTGTCTCCATATCATGCCGTCCTTGATTGCCATGCCAAGACTGTTACCTTGGCAATATTGGAGTGGAAGGGTTCATCTGTCAGTGCATCTAATCTGGTTATCTCTTTTATGAAGGCTCGACACATGGTCGAGAAGGGTTACTTCGGGTGCACCGATGTTGTTCGTAATGAAGAAAAATGGGACTATGTAGATGTGCATTTATTACCGCCGGTTGAACAAAGTTACCATTAAGAATAAGAACTTGTTGCCGCATATTGATGATTTGTTTGACCAGTTATAGGGTGCCAGGGTGTTCTCTAAGATCGACTTGAGACCCGAGTATCATCAGCTGAGGATTCGTGCTTCGGATGTTCCGAAGACGGCCTTCCGGACTAGATATGGTCACTATGAGTTTTTGGTGATGTCCTTCAGCTTGACTAATGCCCCAGCGGCGCTTATGGATTTGATGAACCAAGTGTTCAGGCGGTATCTTGATTCTTTTGTCATTGTTTTCATTGATGACATATTGATCTACTCGCATAGTATGGAGGAACACGAGCACCATTTGAGAGTTGTGGTTCAGACATTGTGGGAACAGAAGCTATATGCTAAGTTCTCCAAGTGCGAGTTATGGTTAGATTATGTGGCATTATTAGGGTATGTGGTATCAAGCGACGTATTAAGGTAGATCCCAGGAAGATCAAGGTAGTCCAGAGTTAGTCTTGTCCTACCACGACGACTGAGATCAGGTGTTTCCTGAGGTAAGCAGGTTATTATCGCCAGTTTGTGGAGGGCTTCTCATCTAATGTAGCACCTTTGACTAGACTGGACCAGAGGGGGGCTCCATTCTGATGGTCTGATGATTATGAGGCAAGCTTTCAGAATTTCAAGACAACATTGACTACAACACTACTGTTAGTGTTGCCTTCCGGTTTGGGGGTGTATATACTGTGTATTGAGATGCTTCACGTGTTGATCTGGGTTGTGTATTGATACAGGAGGGGCGAGTTATTGCATATGCTTCACGTCAATTTAAATCCCACAAGAAGAATTATCACGTACATGATTTGGAGTTGGTTGCGATAGTTCATGCTCCTAAGATCCGGAGGCATTATTTTTATGGGGTGTCTTGTGAGGTTTTCACCGATCATCGCAGCTTGCAGCATTTGTTCAAATAGATGGATCGTAATTTGAGACAGCACAAGTGAATTGAGTCACTAAAGGACTATGATATTATCATCTTTTATCATCCGGGCAAGGGGAATGTGGTCGCGGATGCCTTGAGCAGAAAGGCTGGGAGTATGGGCAGTTTGGCATTCCTTTATGCAGAGGAGAGGCCATTGGCTTTCGACATTCAGTCCTTAGCTAACAGACTTGTGAGGCTGGATATTTTTGAGCCCAGTCAAGTTCTTGCGTGCGTGGTGGCTCAGTCCTCCTTACTCAAGCATATCAAGGCTCGTCAGTACGATAATCCGCACTTGTTGGTTCTCAGAGAGACGGTACTACAGGGTAGTTCCAAGGAGGTTACTATCGGTGAGGATGGTGTTCTGCGGCTCCAGAATTGCCTATGTGTTCCTAATGTTGATGGCTTGAGGGAGATGATTCTAGAGGAGGCACACAGTTCTCGGTATTCTATTCATCCAGAGGCCAGGTGTCGTACTTCAGTAGATGGTTAGACCTAAGTGGAAATGGGAGCGCATTATTATGAACTTTATAGTCGGGCTTCCGTAAACATTGAGGAAGTTTGATGTAGTTTGGTTCATTGTCGATAGGTCGACTAAGTCAGCACACTTTATTCCGGTTGTCACTACGTATCCTTCAGAGAGATTGGCCCAGATTTACATTCTGGAAATTGTTCGGTTGCATGGTGTGCCTGTTTCCATCATAGCAGGTAGAGGCCCTCAGTTCGCTTCGCACTTCTAGAGAGCAATTTAGAGCGAGTTAGGTACCCTGGTCGAGCTCAGCACACCTTTTCATCCGCAGACCGACGGGCAGTCAGAGCGGACAGTTCAGATTCTAGAGGATATGCTCAGAGCATGTGTCATTGACTTCAGAGGTCAGTGTGATAGATTCTTTCCCTTGGCCTAGTTTTCTTACAACAAAATTTATCAGTCCAGCATCGCGATGGCTCTATTTGAGGCTTCATATGGTCCGCGATGTCGTTCGCCCATCGGATGGTTGAGCCTGGCGAGGCTTAGTTAAATGGTACTGATTTGGTGAAGGGTGCCTTGGAAAAGGTAAAGTTGATTCAGGAGCAACTTTGCATAGCACAGTCCAGATAGAAGAGTTACGTAGACCAGAAGGAGCATAATATATCATTTATGGTGGACGAGAAGGTTCTCTTGAAAGTTTCAACGATGAAGGGGATCATGAGGTTCGGAAAGAAGGGCAAGTTGAGCCCAAGGTTTGTTGGCCAATTTGAGGTGTTGCGGTGAGTTGGGGATGTTGCTTATGAGCTTGCTCTACCCCCCAGTCTATCGGTAGTTCAACCGGTCTTCCATGTGTCTATGCACCGGAGGTATCAAGCTGATAGGCCGCATATGTTAGATAAACAAGTTCACCAGTTGAGGTCCAAAAAGATTGTTGCGGTGAAGGTCCAGTGGAGGGGCCAGCCAGTCGAAGAAGTGACTTGGGAGGCTGAGGAGGACATGAGAAACATATATCCACACCTATTCGGTGCTCCAGGTATGATTCTAGGCCCGTTCGAGGACGAATGTTTGTTTAAGAAGTGGAAAATGTAATGACTCGACCGGTCGTTTTGCTTTCTAGATCTCTGTTCCCTTAATTAAGACTCCCTTTATGTGCTTTTGTTGTTTTATGACTTGCGAATATGGTTAGTTCGGGTTTGGAAGGGTTTAGGTTGAAATCGGAACACCTAGTTCCTTGTTAATGGCTTAAAATGATTAAGTTTGACTTGAATCAATATTTTGAGTAAACAACCTCGGAATTGGTATTTGAAGGTTCCAACAGGTTCGTATGATGATTTTAGACTTGGGCGTGTGTTCGGATTGGGTTTCGGATGACTCAGGAGTATTTCAGCGTTTAATATTGAAGTTGGCCCATTGAAGATTTTTAAGTTCTTTAAGGTTGGTTTGGAGTAGGTTTTGGTGTTATCGAGGTCCGTTTGGTATTCCGAGACTGGGAGTAGTTCTGTATGATTATTTAAGACTTGAACACAAAATTTGGTGTCATTCCGAGTAGTTTAGGTATGTTTCGGCACGTTCGGAGTAAGTTGGAAGAACTTAAAGTTCATAAGTTGATTTGATTTAGGGTGTGATTCTGAGTTTCGATGTTTTTTTACGTATTCCGAGGATTCGAGCGAGTCCATTTTGTGTTTACAAACTTGTTGGTATGTTTGGGCGAGGCGTCGGGGGGTCTCAAGGTGCTATTCAGATGATGTGCAGAACTTGTTTGGACTTGAGATCATTCCTGAAGAATAAGTAGTTCTGGTGTGTTTGCACCTGCGAGAGACCAGCCACAGGTGCGAGCTCACAGGTGCGAGCCATTGATCGCAGAAGCGGGCTGGCATGGATTGGCCAGTGTTCGCATGAGTGGAGAACATATTGCACCAGCGAACGCGCAGGTGTGAGGAAGGCGATCGCAGAAGCGGAGGGAGGCCCACCATCTTGGGTTCGCATAAACGAACCTTTTTCTGCAGAAACGGGCTCGCAAAAGCGAGGCTTTTCCTGCAGAAGCGAGAATGGCAGTCTTGGGCAAGTTCCACATCTGTGAAGAATTGTCCGCAGAAGCGGAGCCGCAGGTGCAACAGTGTTGCCGCAAGTGCGAATATCGCTGGAGGCAGTGGGGTTTTTAATCCGAAACATAGACCTTTTTCCTCATAATTTTACTTGATCTTGGGAGATTTTGATTGGAGGTGGATTTTCATCAATATCCTAAGGTAGGTAACTTTTACCCATTTTCAAGTTAATTATGCGGGTTTTAGGTAGATTAAACATGGAAAGATTATAAAAACTTATAGGATTCATAAAGAACCTAGGGTTTTGGTAAAAATAGAATTTTACCACGAAATTGGTTATGGAATTGAGTGAAAATTATATAGTTTAGTTCCTGAGGCAATGGGTTATAATTATCTTCGAAAATTTCTAAAATCTAGGCACGTGGGCCCGGGGGCAAATTTTTAGAAATTTCTAAGTTGGGTTGAGAAATTACTATAATAGCTAAATTATGAGCTTACAAGCATATATTGATTAAGTCTTATAGTATTTGGCTAGTTTCGGATTGTTCGGCACCGACTTGAGGCTTTAGAATGAATTTCTGGACCGGAAGTAAGCTTTGGAGTGTGGTAAGTCTATTGCCTAACCTTGTAAGAGAGAGTTGATCCCCTTAGGTGTATTTTATTATTTATATATATATATATATATCTCTTATACACATCT
>AWOL01S0064616.1:25330-41349 GCA_000715115.1 Nicotiana otophora
TTTTTATTTATATATATATATATATATATATATATATATATATATAAATAATTTTATTTTCTTTATACGTTGTCATACCATGTCATTTTTCCTTAATTATTTAGCAATACACGAATTCATGTTGGTATTTATGGACATAGTATCGGATTTATGTCTGGGTGTTCGACTGTAGAAGCTATTCATCTTGTTAGGAGGTTGATGGAGCACTATAGAGAGAGGAAAGGGATCTATATATGGTGTTCATCGACTTAGAGAAGGCTTACGATAAGGTGCCAAGGGAGGTGCTGTGGAAGTATTTGGAGTCTAGAGGCATTCCTGTTGCATACATTAGGGCTATTCAAGACATGTACGAGGGTGCTAAGACTCGGGTGAGGGGACTCAGAACACTTCCCGGTTGTGATGGGGCTGCACCAGGGGTCAGCCCTCAACCCATTTCTGTTTGCCCTAGCGATCGATGCATCGACGCTTCACATTCAAGGGGAGGTGTCGTGGTGCATGTTGTTTGCAGATGACATTGTACTGATTGACGAGACACGTTATGGTATTAACGAGAGGTTAGAGGTTTGTACACAGACTTTGGAGTCTAAAGGTTTCAAGATGAGCACGATCAAAACACAATATGTGGAGCGCAAGTTCAGTGGCGCGACTCAAGAAGAGGACGAAGGCGTGAGGCTTGAGTCACAAGCCATTCCTAAGAGAGAAAGTTTCAAGTACCTTGGGTCTATTATACAAGGGAATGGGGAGATTTATGAGGATGTCACACACCGTATTAGGACAGGGTGGATGAAATGGAGGCTCGCTTCCGGTGTTTTATGATAAGAATATGCCACCAAAACTTAAAGGTAAGTTCTATAGAGTGGTGGTCTGACCGACTATGATATTTGGGGCGGAGTGTTTGCCAGTCAAGACATGCCATGTCTAGAAGATGAGGGTGGCGGAGATAAAGATGTTGAGGTGGATGTGCGGGCGTATCATGTTAGATAAAATTAGAAATGAAGTTATTAGGGATAAGGTGGGTGTGGCCCATGTGGAGGACAAGATGCGGGAGGCGAGACTTAGATGGTTCGAGCATGTGATGAGGAGGGGCCCTGATGCTCCGGTGAGGAGGTGTGAGAGGGTCGACGGAGAGGTAGAGGCAGGCCAAAGAAGTATTGGGGAGAGGTGATTAAACAAGTATAGGAGCTTGCTCCAGCTCACTGAGGACATGACCATGGATAGGAAGGTGTTGAGGTTAAGAATTAAGATAAAGGGTTAGGTGGTAAACTGTTGTACTTGTTTGTACCATTATGTTGTCGAGTTTTTTTTTGTATTTGTATTTTCACCCCTAGTCTCCTGTTACTACTTGTTGTTATCTTGTGTTTTGGTTTTCTGATTGCATTACCTTTTGCTAGGTTTGTATTTTTGTTTTACTATGGTTGTCAGATCGGTTTGCTTGTTATTGCCCCTTCCCTATCCCCTTCCTGAGCCGAGGGTCTCCCGGAAACAGCCTCTCTATCTTTAAAGACAGGGGTAAGGTATGCGTACACTCTACCTTTCCCAGACCCCACTCGTAGGAATACACTGGGTATGTTATTGTTGTTGTATTTATGGACATGGTAGTTGCCAACTCTTAATAGTTGACTATTACTTAGTTAGTTGTTTAACTTGAAGGGATGAGTATAATTTGATTACTGTTTATATGTCTCACTGCTTTGTGGAAACTATAGATTAATAGTTGGTATTTTTACAGTATGGGAACAAGTTAAATATTTTGTAGATACGTCGATGATAAATAAGTTACAGGGCCAAACAATCCTTAAAATTGGACAATATTTGTCGCATATATATTTTTTCACATGAACAACTATATAGTATACTTTAAGGAGGAATATTGATTCCAACAAAAAAAATTTAGTCATGATAGTTTAGTTGAAGCAATGCAACATACACTAAGAACATCCTCTATAAAGAGGATATTGTATAGGCGCGCATCACGTATTTGACTTGGTTAACGGATATATAAGCCTTCAAAGGCTACTATACATTGGCATTGCAACATATCAAAAGGTCAAGGTCATATAACGAAGGTAGATCATCATCGAGGTCGAGGTAGCTTAATAGAAAACGAGGACGAGGACGAGCATCTGTCCTCAGCGCGCAGTAAAGGATAGTTTTAGGATTTGGATTCCCTAGGTTGTACTATCTATGATTTTGTGGCGCTATGTATTCTTATAAATATGAAGATATATAGCCCCAGAAAGGGGATTGAACACTTTTGTAAAGAACAATATTGGCATTCTCTGAAAATTCTCTCTCATTATCATATACATACAAAGTTTGCTTTTACACCTCTTTTTATATCTTTCTCTCCCGATCCAAGAAGAATTAGAATATTCAAGTACTTATCATTATCCATCTTTGTTGGAGGAATTAGTGGACAAATATCACCCCTCTCTGGTGAACCTTGTTCCATCATTTACATAAATGTGATTTATTATCATTTATTGATATTCCTCACATTCTTGAACCATTTATTGCTCCATTATTATAATAAAATATTACTATCTAAAAACATATGCTTGGTATTCTTCATAAACACACTAGATATATTATTTGGATATTAATATTGGCTTAGATTAATCTTGTTTTTATAAATTTAATTGTATAGAAACCTAGATTTAAATATTGGGTGATACAAATTGATAAACATTACATCATACTATCTCATACAATAAAACATCTATCATTGCCAATTAGATATAACTAACTTAGCTAATTAAATCATTCATGTTTGGAGGTTCAATATCCAAGAATTTTAAACTCATCTATTGCGTTAATATAATTACACTCATTTTTGCATTTAAATATATATTGGATCTATTAGGACGCCAATTGCTATTATACATAGTTTATTCTTGTTATATACAATTCTTTTATTAATAGATATATTTACACGTGCAACACACGTACCTTAAATCTAGTACACATATAACACACGAACTGTGCATATATTATACTTCCAGTAGCTATTTTTAGTTAAAACGGTTGGGTGAGCGGCTATTTCAGTTAATTCTTCTAAATAAGGGGATATTTACACAAATAGCTGGCCTTACCCGCTACTTACTGTTTTTAGCTATACATATAGATTATACATGGTTATACAAGTATAATATATGAACTATACATATATTATTCCTCCACAAGCTATTTCTAATTTAAACGGTTGGTTGAACAGCTATTTAAGTTAATTCTTCAATAGGAAACCCCAATATGAAATTTGGTGAGCAAATATTACTTTTAATCCGTGGACAAAACTATCTACATTCGGTAGTTGCAAAAATGTATAAAATTTATATATATAGGAGATAGGAGATGTGTCGCTGATTGGGATCAGGACACAACAATCGTCCAAACCGTCTGCTACCAAGTCCATGGGTTGGAACCCATAACAAACTGAAAAGGTACTTCTGCCAGTCGACGAATGCATGCGGAGGTTGTAGCAGTGTTGAATGAACGACTGATTTGGAACCAGACCATGTAACTTTAAAGGTGGTCCCGTTTTTAGATTGTGAAGAACCGACGGTTCTATTGGTGAACCATTCAAAAGAAACTGGCCGCTTTGACTTTGATTAGCCAATCGAATGTGGAGGGTGTTGTTCTCCTCTTCATTTTTTCCCGTTAACGATCACAAAGCCCAATACTACTCATGCTCGCTACTTTCCCACTTGCCCTTTTTTACTACTTTGACTAGCGCCCGACAAAAGAATGGGTTCAGGACACAACCATCGTCTGAACCCCTAAATTTTATATATATATATATATATATATATATATATATGTGTGTGTGTGTGTGTGTGTGTGTGTGTGTGTATATATAGATATATATGTATGTATGTATGTAATGACCCGACCAGTCATTATGAGTATTTTAGCCTCGATCCCCTATATTATGCTTCCTCTATTCTATATTGTGGATATGTAACTTGTTGGGGTGGTTGGTTTTGGCTTCGGGTGAATTTCGGAGTGAAAATGGGACACATAGTCCCTAAGTTGGAAGGTTAAGTCGAAGGAGTTGACCGTTGTTGGACTTGCGTGAAGATGACTCCGAAATGAGTTTTGATGATTTCAATAGCTCTTTATGGTGATTTTGGTCTTAGGAGTGTGTTCGAATGTTGCTTTGTAGGTCCGTAGGTCGTTTCGGCGTAAATTGGCGAAAGTTGAAAAGTTGGAAAATTTTGAAAAGTTTGTCAGAGAGTGAAATTTATTGATATCTGGGTTGGATCCCTATTCCAGAAGTTGGAATATGTCTGTAACATCATTTATGACTTGTGTGCAAAATTTGATGTCAATTAAAGTTGTTTTGGTATGAATCGGCGTTGCTTTCGAAATTCGGAAGCTCATAGTTGCTTAGGCTTGAATTTGGTTTGCGATTCATAGAATTTAAGTTGTTTGATGTGATTTTTGTCCTCGAGTAGATCTGTTATGTGTTTTGGAACTAGTTGGTATATTCGAACGGGGTCCCAGTGGACCTGGGTGTGACTCTGATCGAATCCGGAACAAGTTTGGATTTTTGAGACTGCTGAAGCTGGGTTGTTTTGGTGTCATCGCACCTGTGGAGGGGTTGACCGCAGGTGCGGGATTGCAAAAGCGAGTTGGTGATCGCAGGTGCGAGGATGGCTTAGCGCATATGGGATCACAGATGCGAGGAGTGGACCGCATCTGCGCTTCCGCATGTGCGGAGAAGTGGTCGCATATGCGGAAGAGGTTGTTTGTTCATCCTCCGCAGAAGCAGAGAATACTCTGCAGGAGCACACTCGTAGGTGCGATGTATTGTGTGCAGAAGCGGAGTTCCTGAGTTAAGTGAAATCCTCACCTACGATGCAAATTCTGCAGGTGAGGAGCCACAGATGCGGCAGTAAGGTCGCAGGTGCGATTTAGCTGGGCAAAAAAGGGGAAAATTCGAGGGTTTGATCCATAATTCATTTTGGGACTTAGAGAGATCGGTTTGAGGTGACATTTCAAGCAATTTTCAGAGAGAACTATGGGGGAAGGAATTCTAACTCGTTTTGATTAATTCACATGAATCTATTGATAATTTCATCATTTAATTGGTGCTTTGGAGATGGAAATTGCGAAAAATTGGTAGAAACTCCTTAGCCTAAATTTTTGAGTTGTGAAACGGGAAATGAGGTCGGATTTGAATAATTCTTGTATGGTTGGACTCGATATCAAATGGGTGTTCGGATTTTATAATTTTGGTCGGGTTTCAAGATACGGGCCCGGGTTGACTTTTTGGGGAGATTTTTCGATTCTTTGCAAAGATCGTAATTGAATTGTTTAAATTAGTTTTCTATAGATATATTTATAGTATAAAATTATTTTGGCTAGATTCGAGTCGTTCGGAGTTGGAAAACAAAGGAAAATGCCTTCTAGTTGATTGATTTAGCATGGTTTGAGGTAAGTGACTTGTCTAACCTTATGTGGGAGAAATTCCCCTTAAGATTTGATATTGTGGTGATAATTGTGATATGTGAAAGCCGTGAACGTAAGGTGACGAGTGTGTACATGGGCTAAATGTTGAAATTTCCAGTTTTTAGCTATGTATTTTCCTTTCATGCTTTAATTGAGTTACTTAACATGTTATAGTCATCATATTTAGTCTAAATTCACATGTCTACTTGCCTTATCTCTTATTTGAAAATTGTCTTACATGTTTAGTTGAAATACTTGTTTTCTTTATTCCGTATTCATTATTTAACTGTTGAATTCTTTACTTGAAATTGCTATTCTTGAAATATCTTGCTGTTGAATTTGGTATTAAGTTGCAAAGGTCGTGGTTCCTATTGAGATAAAGTGTAAGTTGTGAAATATAATTTTATGGAGCTACTCTCCGGTTGTTATTGTCGAGACTTTGTGTACATTGTGGTTGAGTTGTGGACTCCTTAAAGTGAAATTCTATTATTGTTTGGTTTTTTTTGGCAAGTTGTGATACTGGACACTTGAGGTACGAATTGTGACACGTTGTGATATTTATACGCATGCGGTGGTATAAGATCTGGGTGTTGAAACTCATACAGTGAGATAAGGTGGGCTTGATACGTATGGCTAGTAGGGGAACTACTAGAAGTCATGCAGTTCGATAAGGTGGGCCAAAACGCAGAATGCTATTTCGGAAAAAATATTTTTTTAAAACCAAATATAAAGGCTCCCGCAGTGATATAAGGAAAGATTGTGAGTTACTTTTATGATTTGGGACTACGAGGTGGTACCTCGATAATGGCTCTTATTGATCCTTCTCTATTTGTTGTATTTGTCTTGGTTGTTGGTTCCCTTAATATGTAAATCCTTGTTTTGTTAGGCTTGACACTTACTGGCTGACATTGTGGTATACTCATACCACGCTTCTGCACATCTTTTTGTGCAGATCTAGGTACTTCCTATCAGTTCCGGCATTAATGAGCTGAGATTGCTTTGGAGACTTCAAGGTACACCTGCTCGCGTCCGCAAGCCTCGGAGTCCCCTTCTATCTCGTTTTTCCTTATTTTATTACACTATTATAGACAATGATGTATAGGATTGTTCAGTACTGTTATTTAGAGCTTGTGACTTATATCTCACCGGGTTTTGGGAGTTGTATATATTGAGTTACTGATTTATTTATGCAGTTGCTAAAGTTTTGAGATTTGAAGGTATTATTTTAATTATTCTGCATGTTGTTAGGCTTACCTAGTTTTAGAGACTAGGTGTTGTCACAACGTCCTACGGAGGGAATTTGGGATCGTGACAATATATATATATATAAATATACAAAACATAGTTTCGTCTATTATTATGAAAGCTGCTATACAAAATTATTTTGTCAAATTTGGCACCATGTAGCAACTCGACCTACTAATTGGCTAGAACTAACCCATTTTCTATTTATCAAATAAGTCCCTTCTTCTCTTTTATTGTCCTTAAATATAGCAAAAAATATTTAGTCTCTCTCCGAACGATTTCAGCCAAATCATTAAGCTAGTGTTTGGATATAAATTTATTTGAAACTTGAAAAAAGAATTTTTAAAGTTGTGTTTGGACATGCATTTTATTTAAAGAAAACTTGAAGTTTTATGAGTGGAAGAAAATATTTCCGCCAAAAACTATCCTAAACCAGTTTTTGGGCACTTGGAAATTTTTGAATTTTTTCCCCCAAAACATGATCATATTTCATATATATATATATATATATATATTTTATTTTTATTTTTATTTTTTTTTGGTTAAAAAAATGAAGATAAAATGTCACTACCCAAAATCTCACATGTCGTGATTGTACCTATCTCAATACTAGGCAAGGCGATAACATCAATAACCCACGATTTCCTTTACGTTTGAAAATAAAATATTTGAATACGCTACAAAAATCTCACAAATACTGATACAAACACTCCCAAAATCTGGTGTCACTAAGTACATGAGCATTTATACATTACAAGTCTGGAAAATACGGGCTATGATAATCTGAGACCAAATACAATAAACAAAAGGATAGGGAAGGAGAGACAACGTCTGCGAAACATGATATCTACCTCTGAATCTCTGAAAAATCAACTGTGTGAAAGAATCAACACCCACAGTGTCCGGGATCACCTGGATCTGCACACGAAGTGTAGGGTGTAGTATGAGTACAACCAACTCAGCAAGTAATAATAATAAATAAAGAACTGAAAGTAGTGACGAGCTTCACAGCCAAGTCCAAATACAGTAATTTCTAACATAAAAAGGTAGGCATGCTTTCAAGTTCAACTTTTAAAACTCCACCGTAATTTCATATAAAATTTGACCGAAAAAGAAATATTGTCTTTCAGAGTTTTCCAAAACACTGATATATGACAGCTGAAATACAACAATAATGGAATCAATGCATCCTCTCAGAGTAACAGTCACTCAGTCTTCCTATTCACTCCAACCTCACAGTCACTCTTTCCTTACAATCACTCATTAATCTCAGTCACTCAGCACACGACACTCGCACTCGCACTCAGTAGGTACCTGCATTCACTGGGGGTGCATACAGACTCCAGAGGGGATCCTTCAGCCCAAGCACTATAATAAGCCAATCATGGCATATAACAATGAAACATGTTGCGGTACGCAGCTCGATCCCATAAATATCCTCACAATTAGGCCTTCGGCCTCACTCAGTCATCAACCTCTCTAGTCTCTCGGGCTCAAGATGTCATGAAAATCAGTCCAAAAATGATAATATAATGCATCAATAAATAGCAACAAAGATTGAGATATGATATGAAATCAATGAACATGACTGAGTGTGAAATTACAATTTGAACATATAATTCAACCACATAAATGACCCTAGTGGGTACCAATAATAACAACATATGTCTAAGAATGATTTTTAATACGAGTCTCAGCTCAATTTTCTCCAACACGTAGAGAATGTATGGATATCAACAGATTATTCAACTACACAGTTCCGTGGAATTTGACCAAGTCACAATTCCTACGGTGCCTGCCCACACGCCCGTCACCTAGCATGTGCGTCAGCTCAAGACCAATCACATAACACATAATTCGGGGTTTCATACCTCATGACCTAGTTTAGAACTGCAACTTACCTCAAACCGTGTAATTCTTCATTCTGCAATGCCTTTGCCTCGTGAATTGACCTCTGAACACCTCGAATATAGCCATAAATAATCTGATGCAGACAATAAAAATTATTGGAATCAATTCCATAAGAAAATAATACTTTTCCAACAAAAATTCGAAATTTAACTCAAAATTCGCCAGTAGGGCCCACATCTTGGAACCCGACAAAAGTTACAAAATCCGAAAGTCCATTCAACCACAAGTCTAACCATACCAATTTTACCAAATTTCGACCTCAACTCGACCTCCAAATCCTCAAATCTTATTTTCAAATTCCAAAGTTCAAATCCCCGATTTACACCTCAAAAACATGTAATCTAGTCGGATTATTTGATGATAATTTAATATTATGGAGTATAAATGATCACAATGACTTACCTCTAGATTTTCCGTGATTTCTCGCTCATAATTCGTCTCAACCCGTGTTTGGAATGTCCAAAAATAGGAAAATCACGGACCCCTCTGTTTTTGTAGACTGTCCAGAGGTTCCGCATCTTCGGAAATTTTAACCGCTTTTGTGGATTTTCTGCCGCTTCTGTGCTCATTATCGCTTCTGCGATCCCCCACGTGCAGGTGTTTGTCCGCACCTGCGAGATGCCTTCTGCATCTGCACTCCACAGTCACCAGCCCAGACTCCTATTCTACGCATCCCAGCTCGCATCTGCGAGCTTGCTTTTGCGATTTTCCTGTCCGCTTCTGTGGACCTTGTGCACCTGCAATGCCCATTGCGCTTTTGCGTGCTCGCACCTGCGAGCCAGGTTCCGTAGGTGCGATTGCAGCAGAAGGCAGAAACTTCAAATTTTTCTTCTAAGTTCGAATTCGATCCGTTAACCCTCTGAAACTTACCCGAGGCCCCCGGGACCTCAACCAAATATAACCAAAAGTCCTAAAACGTCATACAAACTTAGTCGAGCCTTCAAATCACATCAAACAATGCTAAAACTACGAATCATACCCCAATTCAAGCCTAATGAACTTTAAAACTTCCAATTTCTACAAACGACGCCGGAACCTATCAAATCACTTCCGATTGACCTCAAAATTTGCAACAAGTCATAAATGACATAACAGACCTATTCAAATTTCCAGAATCGTATTCTGACCTCGATATCAAAAAGTCAACCCCCCGGACAAACTTTCCAAAAATTTAACTTTCGCCATTTCAAGCCTAATTACACTACGGACCTCCAAATAATTTTACGGATACGCTCCTATGTCCAAAATCACCATACGGAGCTATTGGAATCATCAGAATTCAAATTCGAGGTCGTTTACACATAAGTCCTCATCCGATTAACTTTTATTACTTAAATTTTTAATTATGAGACTATGTGTCTCATTTCACTCTGAATTCCTTTTGGACCCGAACCAACTAACCCAGTAAGTCATAAAATAATTATAAAGCATAAATTGAGTAGTAAATGGGGGAACAAGGTTATAATAATCAAAACGACCAGCTGGGTTGTTACATTCTCCCCTCTTAAACAAACGTTCGTCCTCGAACGTGTTTAGAATCATACCTGGAGTCTCAAATAAGTGTGGATATTTGCTCTGCATCTCCTGTTCAACCTCCCAAGTAGTTTCTCCGACTGGCTGGCCTCTCCATTGTACCTTCACTAATACTATGTTCTTTGACCTCAACTTTCGAACCTGCTGGTCTAAAATAGCCATCGGCTCCACATCATAAGTCAAATTACTGTCCAACTGCATTATACTGAAATAATAAATATGAGACGGATCCCCGACATACTTTCGGAGCATGGATACATGCAACACTGGATGAAAACCTGATAGACTAGGTAGCAAAGCAAGTTTATAAGCCACCTCTCCAATTTTTTTAAGTATCTCAAAAGGCCCAATATACCGAGGGCTCAACTTGCCCTTCTTTCCGAACCTCAACACACCCTTCATGGGTGAAATATTGAGCAGAACCTTCTCCCCAACCATGTAAACAACATCATGAACCTTTCTATCGGCATAACTCTTCTGTCTAGACTGCGCCGTGCGAAGCCGTTCCTGAATCACTTTGACCTTTTCCAAAGCATCCTGAACCAAGTCAGTACCCAATAGCCTAGCCTCACCAGACTCAAACCAACCCACTGGAGACCGACACCGTATTCCATATAAAGCATCATACAGAGCCATTTGAATGCTCGATTGGTAGTTGTTATTGTAAGCAAACTCCACGAGTGGCAGAAACTGATCCCAAGAACCCCCAAAATCAACGACACAAGCGCGTAGCATATCCTCCAATATCTAAATAATGCACTCGGACTGTCCGTCCGTCTAAGGGTGAAATGATGTACTCAACTGAACCTGTGTGCCCAATTCTCATTGCACTACTCTCCAAAACTATGATGTAAATTGTGTGCCTCGGTCTGAAATAATGGACACTGGCACACCATGTAGACGAACAATCTCGCAGATATAAATCTCAGCCAACTGCTCCGAAGAATAATTAGTAAAAACTGGAATAAAATGCACGGACTTGGTCAATCGATCTATAGTCAACCAAATAACATCAAACTTCCTCAATGTTTGTAGGAGCCCTACTACGAAATCTATGGTAATACACTCCCATTTCCACTCCAAAATTTCAAATCTCTGAAGCAATCCTACCGGTCTCTGATGCTCGTACTTTACCAGTTGCCAATTTAAACACCGAGCTACAAATCCAGCTACATCTTTCTTCATTTGCCTCCACCAATAGTGCTTCCTCAAATCCTGATACATCTTCGCGGCACCTAGATGAATGGAGTACCGCACACTGTGAGCCTCCTGGAGAATCAACTCACGCAACCCATCCACATTAGGCACACATAGACTGCCCTGCATCCGTAATATGACGTCATCCCCATTAGTGACTTCCTTGGCATCACCGTGCTAAACCGTGTCCTTAAGTACAAGCAGATGGGGGTCATCACACTACCGTTCTCTAATACGATCATAGAGAGAAGACTGAGAAACCACACGAGCCAAAACTCGATTCGGCTCCAAAACATCCAATCTAATAAATTGGTTAGCCAAGGCCTGAACATCCAAGGCTAAAGGCCTCTCTGCTACCGGTAAGTATGCTAAGCTGCCCAAACTCTCTGCCTTACGACTCAAGGCATCGGCCACCACATTGGCCTTTCCGGGGTGATAAAAAATGGTAATATCATAGCCCTTAAGCAACTCTCCGCTGCCGCAAATTAAGATCTTTCTATTTAAACAGATGTTGTAGACTACGGTAATTAGTATAAACTTTACAATGGACACCGTACAAATAATGTTGCCAAATCTTCAAGGCATGAACAATAGCTGCTAACTCAAGGTCGTGGACCGGATAATTCTTCTCATGTACCTTTAACTGTCTGGACGCAAAGGTAATCACCCTATCGTCTTGCATCAGCACTGCGTGAGACCAATACTCGACGCATCACAATACACAATATAAGACTCTAAACCTGTAGGCAACACCAATACCGGGTTGTAGTCAAAGATGTCTTGAGCTTCTGAAAGCTCTCTTCACACTCATCTAAAGGAGCACCTTTCTGGGTCAATTTTGTCAAAGGCAATGCAATAGACGAGAAACCCTCCACAAAGTGACGATAATAACCGACCAAGCCAAGAAAACTCCGAATCTCAGTAGCTGAAGATGGCCTGGGCCAACTCTGAACTGCCTTTATTTTTTTTGGAACCACCTTAATTCCTTCAATGGACACTATATGTCCCAAGAACGCCACCGAACGAAGTCAGAACTCATACTTAAAGAGTTTGGCATAAAGCCTCTCCTCTCTCAGCCTCTGTAATACAATACCCAAGTGTTGTGCATGCCCTTCCTGGCTACGTGAGTACACCAGGATATCA
This sequence comes from Nicotiana otophora, assembly GCA_000715115.1. Lineage (NCBI taxonomy): Eukaryota > Viridiplantae > Streptophyta > Magnoliopsida > Solanales > Solanaceae > Nicotiana > Nicotiana otophora. The sequence goes on from AWOL01S0064616.1 coordinate 37,811, forward strand.
TCAATATATACTACGATAAATAAATCAAGATATGGCTAGAATACACTATTCATCAAGTGCATAAATGTTGTTGGGGAATTGGTTAGCCCAAAAGACATCACAAGAAATTCATAGTGGCCATAACGAGTCCTGAATGTCGTCTTTAGAATATCCAAATCCCAAATTTTCAACTGGTGATACCCAGATCTCAAATCAATTTTGGAGAACACCCTCGCTCCCTGAAGCTAGTCAAATAAGTCATCAATACACGACAAGGGATATTTATTCTGGATTGTAACTTTATTCAACTGCCTGTAATCGATGCACATCCGCATAGTACAATCTTTCTTTTTCACAAACAGAACCGGTGCACCCTAAGGTGACACACTAGGCCTAATAAACCCCTTATCAAGGAGTTCCTGAAGTTGCTCTTTCGATTATTTCAACTCAGCTGGTTCCAAACGATACAGGGGAATAGAAATGGGCTGAGTGCCCGGCACCAAGTCAATACCGAAATCAATATCCATGTTGGGTGGCATACCCGATAGGTTTGCAGGAAATAAATCCGAAAAGACTCGCACTACCGGTACTGAATCAATAGGAGGAGTACCTACATCAACATCTCTCACAAAGGCCAAATATGAAAAATATCCCTTCCCAACCATACGTTGGGTCTTCAAATAAAAAAATGCCCTGCTAGGAACATAATTTAGAGAACCTCTCCATTCAACCTTTGGCAACCCCAGCATCGTCAACATCACGGTTTTTGCGTGACAGTCCAGAATAGCATGACATGGTGACAATCAATCCACACCCAGTATTACATCGAAATCAACCATATTGAGCAATAAAATATCAACTCTGGTATCTGGTTCCCCAATAGTTACCACACACGACCGATACACACGGTCCACAATAGTAGTATCGCCCACCGGCGTAGATTCACGAACAACTGAAATTAAGGACTCACGGGGCATATCCAGATAATGAGTAAAGTATGATGATACACACGAATAGAAGCCTCCCTATGGCACATTGAAACAATACATGTGATCACTGCATCTGAAGCAACACCATCTGGCCTGGCAGGAAAAGCATAGAATCGGGCCTGACTGCCACCTGATCGGCCTCCCCCTCTTGGGCGATCCTTAGATGACTGACCCCTACCCCGAGATGGCTGGGCGGGTGGCAAAGTAACTGGTGCTGAAGTCGTAGTTTGACTCCTTTTCTACACTGGACCTCCTGACCCAACCATACGTTAGGCCTTCAAATAAGAAATGACCCTGCTAGGAACATAATCTAGAGAACCTCACCATTCAACCTTTGGCAAACCCAACATCGTCAATATTATGGTTTCTGCGTGACAGTCCAAAATAGCATGACATGGAGACAACCAATCCATACCCAGAATTACATCAAAATCAACCATATTGAGCAATAAAAGATCAACTCTGGTATCCAGTTCCCCAATAGTTACCACACACGACCGATACACACGGTCCACAATAATAGTATTGACCACCGGCATAGATACACGAACATGTGAAATTAAGGACTCACGGGGCATATCCAGATAATGAGTAAAGTAGGATGATACAAACGAATAAGTGGAACCAGGGTCAAATAATATAGAAGCCTCCATGTGGCACACTGAAACAATACTTGTGATCACTGCATCTGAAGCAACAATATCTGGCCTGGCAGGAAAAGCATAGAATCGGGCCTGACCGCCACCTGATCGACCTCGCAATCTTGGGCGACCCCTAGCTGACTGACCCCCACCCCGAGCTGGCTGGGCGGGTGGCGAAGTAACTGGTGCTGAAGTCGTAGTCTGACTCCTCTGCTGCACTGGACCTCCTGAGCGATGAGGACACTGTCACCACATATGCCCAAATTCCCCGCACTCAAAGCAGCTCCTCGTTACCGGTGGTGGTGCGGACTAAATCGGGCCTCGAGAACCAGAATAACTGCTAGAAGCACCCGGTGCAAATGAACCCTAGACTGAAGGGGCACGGGAAAAAGTTTGGGCTGGAAGGGCACCGAGAGATGGCTGACTCTGTTGAGAACTATATGAACCATGGCCGAATGATGCACCTCGGTGAACTGGACGACTCGTCTGAGCTTGTCTGTAAGAACGACCCATACCGCAGTAAAACTGGCCCCCTAAAAGGACACCGCTGAAAGCACTTGGTCCACGAGGCCTCTTGGCCTCCCTCTCTACACGTTCCTGGCTAGAACCATCTCTATCTGCCGAGCAATGTCAACTACCTCATCAAAAGTAGCACCAGATACCCTCTCCCGAGTCATATGTAACCGCAACTGATATGTGAGGCCATCAATGAAACCTCCTAATCCTCTCCCTATCAATGGGAACCAACCAAACTTATTGACAAACCAACACAGAAAATCTCATCTCGTACTGCATCACAAACATGTCATCCTGACGTAATTGCTCAAACTGCCTGCGCAGTTCCTCTCTGCGAGACTGCGGCACAAACTTCTCCAAAAAGAAAGCGGAGAACTCCTGCCATGTAAGTGGTACTACACTAATCGGCCTACGCCTCTCATAAGCCTCCTACCAACTGAAGGCAGCTCTAGAAAATTGAAAAGTATTGAACGAGACCCCACTGGTCTCCAGAATACCCGTTGTCCGAAGCATCCGCTGGCACTTATCCAGAAAACCCTGAGCATCCTCTAACTCAGCACCGCTAAATGATGAAGGTCATAGCCTTCCAAATCTCTCAAGTCTACTCTACTCATAATCTGCCATAACGGGGAGTACCGGGGCCTGAGCAGCTGCAACTGGCTGGACTGGTATTGCCCTCGGTATCTGAAGTCCCTGCACTACCAGATCTGGAGTACGGGAAATAGGGTATGAGTACCTCCCCCGGCCTGAGAAGTGGTAGGTGCGGCCTGAGCCGAAACCACCTGTGTCACGACCCAAAATCCATTAAAGGTCATCATGGCGCTGGACACCGCTGTCAGGCAAGCCAACAATAAATACTTAATTTGGTTCTCGTTTTAATAATCTGAAGGCATATTTTCCTTCCATTAAATAGTAAAAGATGTAATTTACAGAGTAAATGATAATATTTTTTAATAATTTCAATTCAGACTAAATCTTAGTAACCACAAAATCCGGTGTCACAAGTACATGAGCATCAACTAGGAATGTAAAATAAAATACAGCATCTGTCTGGAATACAAATTTGGACAGGATAAATATAAATACTCTGAAGGAGACTCTGCCGGCTGTGGGTCGTAATGTGGAATGCAGCTCACGTAAGATCCCGCATGCATACATTCCTCTGCTCTCACAAGGCCACTAGTCACATATGTACCTGCACAAAAATGTGTAGCAAATGTAGCATGAGTACGTAATCAACGTGTACCCAGTAAGTATCTAGCCTAACCCCGGAGGAGTAGTGACAAGAGGTCGACATCGACACTCACTAGTGTTTCAATAACATCAGGTACAATAAAGAGATAAGTAAATATGAGGCAGAGTAAGTAAATGAAATAAACAAGTGTAAATCACGTGGTACAAATCCCCCCCCCCC
>AWOL01S0064616.1:41456-54102 GCA_000715115.1 Nicotiana otophora
CCCCTTCTTTACGAGGAACTCAAGATTTCCATTACAAATTCCCTCCTTAACCGGAGTATATATATAAATATAGTGGATCTTATCAGACAGATTGGCATAACTCAAATTGGGAAAACTCACAGATACACTGACTTCTTGCCAAATATTACGCACGATTCCATGAGAATATGATATAGGAAATGCCAAGGTGTACGACCCAATCCAACATAAATATTTAAACTGTACATTTCCGAGGGTCAAATGACACAAACCATAGATTCATCTATTAAACTGCCGAGGCAAACAGCTCGCTCCCATGAGAGTGTGGTACATAAATCCTGCTAAGGCAAACGACCACATCCCATAAGAGTGAAATACATAATCCTGCCGAGGCGAACGGCCCATCCCATTATAATAAGAAGTTTTGATGGGTCCTTTACCCCACTCACGAATTAACGTGTGAGTTGTAATTTCTTAAACAAAAACCTTTCAATGAAACATATATACCACGGAAACATGTCGTAAGAGTGGTAAAATTATTAAGTGACTAATCATGAACTCGTGAAGTCTCTACAATAACAAGTCTATCCTCAAGTAGTAATGTAAAACAGAGGAATTTAATAAGCAAGAGACTGCACAAATAATACAAATATAGCATTATGTGAACCTAAGCCTACCCGGACAATAACAGGAATGTAGCTACATACGGGCTCTTGTCACCTCGCGCGTACGTAGCCACCACAACAAGTAGCACACATCAATATACAACACCAAAGGGTAATTTCTCCCTCACAGAGTTAGACAAGAGACTTACTTCGCTCCGAAATTCCATAACCGGCTCCAAAGCCTCTCTAACACCTCAAATCGATGATTGTCGCCCCAAAACTAGTAAAATAAGATGAAACCCAATCAAAATATACTCTAATACTCATAATTAATCAATTTATAATAATTTTCAACTCCGTTCGAAAAATGGATAAAGCAACCTTTGAGCCCACGTGCCCGGATTCAGAAAACTTTTGAAGATAACCATTACCCAAAACCGCACGAACTCAAATATATACTTTATTTCCAATTCCATGCCCAAATTCGTAGTCAAAATTGAAAAAAATACCAATTCTAGGTTTTCTATAAAAATTCCACAATTTCTACCAATTTCTATGCTTGAATCCATATGAAAACCATGTATTTAACTCAAAATAGGTGGGAATAACTTACCTTGTCATTGTTGATAAAACCCTCCACTTTAACCTCTCCAAAAATCGCCCAAACCAAGAGAGAATGAAAGACAATGGGCCAAATCCCGCTCTTAAAAGAGCACACTGCCCAGCGACCTCTCGCAACTGCGGTCACTTGACCGCTTCTATGGTCCCGTAGGTGCATCCGAAATACCTCTTATGCGGTCCTCCTTCAGGCCCCTCAACTCCGCATCTGCGGCTCCATACGCTCTTCTGCGCCTTCGCTTCTGCGGTTCCACGTGCGCAGGTGCGGTCCCGCTTCTGCGGAACTCGACCACATCTGCGGTCCCAACCTTCCCCAGCCAGAACCGCTTCTGCGACCCTCTTGGCTGCTTTTGCAACTCCGCACCTGCAGCCAAAAGCTCGCAGGTGCGGTTACACCAGAAGGCAGATGCTTCAGCTTTCTTTCCAAGTTCAAACTCGATCCGTTAACCATTCGGAATCCACCCGAGTCCCTCAGGACCTCAACCAAATACACCAACATGCCCCAAAAAACATTACGAACTCAGTCGAGGCCTCAAATCATGCCAAACAACATCGAAACTACGATCACCCTCCAATTCAAACTTAATGAAGTTTAGAACTTCAAACTCCTACAATCTATGCCGAAACCTGTCAAATCACGTTCGATTGACCTCAAGTTTTGTACATAAGTCACATTTGACATTACAGACCTACTCCAACTTTCGGAATCGGAATCCGACCCCGATATCAAAAAGTCCACTCCCAGTCAAACTTATCAAAAACCTTCAAATTTCCAACTTTCGCCAAATGTCCCCGAAATGACCTACGAACCTCCAAATCTACATCCGGACACGCTTCCAATACCAAAAGCATCATATAGAGCTATTCCCAGACTCGGAATCCCAAACGAACATTGATAACATTAAAATACACTTCAACCCAAATTTATGAAATCCTTCCAAAATACCAACTTTCCACAACAAGTGCCGAAACTCTCCTGGGTCATCCAAAACCCGATCCGGACATATGCCCAAGTCCAAAATCATCATACAAACCTGTTGGAACCATCAAATCCTGTTTCCGAGGTTGTTTACTCAAAAATTACACTTTTAGTCAATTCCTCCAACTTAAGGCTTCTGAAATTAAAATTTTCTTTCCAAATCAACTCTGAACTTCTCGAAATTAAACTCCGACCACGCGTACAAATCATAATACCTTAAGTGAATTTGCTCAGGGCCTCAAACCACTGAACGACACGCTAAAAGTCAAAATGACTGGTCGGGTCATTACATTCTCTCCCACTTAAACATACGTTCGTCCTCGAACGTGCTAAGAACTGCTATGGAGTTGTCTGAAATCAATGCTCAATAACTCGTGCACCTATCTGTTCCACCACAACCCAATTGGGCACATTTGCTCGAGTCAAGCTGAATATTCTCCCTTTTATTTAGTCAAATAAGCCTAAGTGCCAACTTATAACATTCGAAATTCTCCACCAGGCATGTTTCCAACATACGAACACCGTATCAATCACTACACACTGCACCAAATACGATTGTATACCCTTACTGAATTCTTACCATGCACCGCGTAACTCATTTGCCCAAGGAAATTTTTTCAAAGCACAACAGCTAAAATTTCCACTGACCGAAACCCGTAGTATACCTCATGACCAATTAAGCCTTGCTTTAACCCTCGCAATACTGCCATGACAGAGAAGATGTGTAGAACTCATAACCACCCGCCGAATCACAATTTATGGAGTCTCCCCTCCCGACAAGAACCATTACCTCATTCTGGACTGAATAACAATATTTACTCTTTAATATGCTTCATATAAATCTGATCGCACTGATCCCAGGTCCAATAATCTTGTCTCACCCAGTACAAGCTGCTCAGGCAATAAGCTACCTCGAACACTGCCAAAAGTCTCATATGATGCCACAATGTGCCAACAAGCTACAAACCCGAATGTGATACATAAGGAAACGAACTCTAGAAAGAACTACTCAACCCACATAACTACTTTAAGCAACCGAAAAGATGTTATGAACCTTCCTCAGAAAATGAGAAGCAAAACACACAATAATAGATATGGGAAACTGTGCTCAACATCACACTGTTGCGGCATGCAACCCGATCAATCCGTGATACCGTTGCGGCGTACAACCCTATCCAACCATGATACCATTACAGCGTGCAACCCGATCCAAACATGATACCCTTGGCGGCGTGCCACCCAATCTAAATAATATACTCGTGGAGGCGTGCCACCCGATCCACACATAATAATCTATAAGGAAGTACTTACCGAGCTAAAATGCTCATACCTGTGAAATACCCGAATATCAACCACTAGCATGCGAAGTGCATAACACGAATCATGGGGAGACAGATAGCGTCATACGCTACGAAACTCAAGAACAACTAAGGTGCAATAAATGACCTATATCTCGAGAGCCTTCCTGCTCTCACAACACCACAGTTTACACTAGATCTCAATACGAGTGTGAATAATCAAATCACCTCACAACCCACCTGGCATAATATAGATTACACGGAATAGCTGACGACAAAAATAACATCCAAGGCCCAAAGACCCCTCCAAAAACAATGCTATGCTGAAATGAACACATCCGGCCTGATATAGAGCCCACATTCACATTTAGATCCATCCATGGATCTCAAGCCGGTTCTGATCATACCGCATTGGGCTAATAACCTTTCAAGGATCCACAATACCCCTTTTTCCCATGACACACAAGAATAGCCGTCAATCCGTAACAAACATCCATAGTTCGCAACCAAATGAATAGAGCGCCTTCCAGGCCTAAACTCCCACATTAGCGGCAGTACCATAATCTCTATACTTGGTTCCAATCTTCAATCAATCAAGTGACCATATGTCACACTTATGCCATCTTTCCGTGGGATACACTCCCACGACCTTCCGCGCTAGGTAACAAGTCTGCATATCCATACCACACGTCATACTAAGGTTGTAAAGCAAATCAAAAATCCGCAAATCAGAACACAAAGCCCCTTACACAGGACACCAATCTCAGGTGACGCTAAAGATAATACCAGCTCACTCTAAACATCTGAATCCCTTCCTGCTCACCCAAGCTCGTAACATTCTTGTCTACACCAAACCGTAACCTTGATCCTCAACTTGCAATTCCTATGTCGCTCATTATACCTAACATGCCAATACGCGAAAATACAAGAATTCCATCATAACTCCAGAACCACTAAAAGAACAATCACTCCAGCATATAGAAACCTTTCACTTAACTCATTTAAGGAGAACCATTGCAACACGTGACTGAATTCCCATAACCGCAGGAAAATACAAAGTAGTGGACTAAACCACCATAGTTTTTACAGGATCCATCTACATATAACAGGCCATAATACTCGAACGCCCCCAAATAAAATTAATTACAGCGGTCGTCAAGCCTCGCACGTACCGCCATAAATCACATGTATAACTCAACACGCTGAAGGAACTGATCATTGCCACCATCATGCCAGTTCAACCATTGCTAACCGATCCGACTTCCCCTAATTTACTCTAGACTTGCCTTAGGAATAATAATAGCTCCATTTAAAACATAACGGCCCCAAATTCGCACTCATCCTGAGTGACCTTATTTCACGAGACTATGCTGTCTGAAAACACATGAACCATCACATACTTTCCTTGTGCGCATATTCGCATCTTCAATGAGTACACCCATTCTGATAATTCTTCCATGAATCCGAAGTTATTTTCTCCCGTTCCTCTGATGCTGCACCGCTGACTGTAGATTACATAGAACACTTCAAGCCCTTTTTTCATAATCCACTGCCAAAGCTCGATACTTAACCATACCACGAACTCAAAATCCTTAGGCACTGTACTTAAATTTTGAACCTACTAGGACCATTATTAAGAGTCACCCACTCTGACTTGTCCCCGAATATAATCAAACTCCAAGGCCCTGCTAGAACATGAACACCCTCTCAAAGAAGCAACCGGCTGAATTCCTTTCCTTATACATCACATCCACACAAAGCATAGACTCTGAGTCTCCCCAAAACCTGAACATGAACCGATAAGGCCAAAGATAGCACATATTCCTCAAATCCTTTGCTCAAATTACCACTAATATTTGTTTCCTTAGTCATAATAACCCACCAATACACCGATAACCAGAAACCGCAAAAGTTGACAACTACGTAATCCCGTCATAGACCGTGGGGCTCTCCCACTTAGCTTGAAGCTACAATTACATAACCCTGGGACCTGCCAAGGTTCCTTCTTCCCCATTGACATCAGCTAAAAGTCCAACAACACATTCCAAACTCGAAGTCATGTTGCATCAAATAAAATCCATGGTCCTAATCACTGCCCATCACGATTTCCAAATTGCTCTAAGCTTCCCTCAAGGCGTGTGGCTATCCTATCACAGAACCTATATGCTACTCTGCCACTCTCCCACTTTGTCCAACCCTCTCCTTTAAGCAAATCCCCGACTTCTACTTTTCACACTTGACCTCCTAACAATGCAATCACCCCAAGACACCTGCCACATGTCCTTCCTCATCCTTCGTTGCCCAATTGTTTCTCCAACCCCGAATCCATCTCTGTAACATCCGATCACATGAGTCGCCACCAACTCTAAACCTCATAGAAGATCATCTTTCTCGAGCCATCAATACTATAAGTACTAATTCAATTCCAAAATCGCTACACTCCGTTATCTCTGACAACCACATCTTAGGCACTATTTCACAACACCCTGCCCCGAAGGCAAATTGAAGAAGGCCATAACATCGGCAAACCTTAACGCGTTCTACAAGGACGATGACACCACATCACAATTGAGAACTCTACTGCGCTCGAAAATACTAAGTCTCGTAATTCCATCAACCCAAATCTAAACATTCCTAGTCCGATTGCCTTTCCTCCACCGAAAATAAAATGTTGAACTTCTGAATCATGCACTGAGCAAAACCTCCTTTCAAGTCATTCACTGCCTCGACACATAAACAAGCACCCTACCAGTACACCAACATGGTGCGATAACAATGCACGAATCGTCATAATAATCAATGCCAAATCTCAAAACCATAGGAAATACCGATGCTGAGCTGAAACGGCAGGATAGCCTACCGCAAGGTGACGATAATAGCCCAACCAAATATGAAGGCAGAAATATCCTGCACCATCTCTGTAGTACCATGCCAATTCCTCAATTCCTAATCTATAACAAGCGCTTCATGTCGTATAAGATTGAATAGGAAAGAAATAAAGGTACAAGCCTCAAAAGAATCAATTCGCACGATGAGGAATCAAGAAGGGAAGTGCTCCTAACAGCCTTGTATCCTCTCGAAGATAAGTACAGACGTCTCTGTACCGACCCGCAAGACTCTACTAGACTCGCTCATGACTCGTGAGACCTAAGTGAACCTAGTGCTCTGATACTATGTTGCCAGGACCCAAAATCCATTAATGGTCGTGATGGCGCCAGACACTGCTGTCAGGCAAGCCAACAATAAATACTTAATTTGGTTCTTGTTTTAATATTTTGAAATCATATTTTCCTTCCATTAAATAGTAAAAGATGGAATTTATAGAGTAAATGATAATAATTTTAACAATTTCAATACAGAACAACTCATAATCACCCCAAAACCCGGTGTCACAAGTGCATGAGCATCAACTAGGAATGTAAAATGAAATATAGCATCTGTCCGGAATACAAATTTGGACAGGAAAAATATAAATACTCTGAAGGAGACTCTGTCGGCTGCAGGTCGTAATGTGGAATGCAGGTCACGTAAGTCCCCGCATGCATACACGCCTCTGCTCTTACAAGGCCACTAGTCACACATGTACCTACACAAAAATATGCAGCAAGTGTAGCATGAGTACGTAATTAACGTGTACCCAGTAAGTATCTAGCCTAACCCTGGAGGAGTAGTGATGAGGGGTCGACATCGATACTCACTAGTGGTCCAATAACACCAGGCACAGTAAAGAGATAAGGAAATATGAGGCAGAGTAAGTAAATGAAAAGTGTAAATCACGTGGTACAACTCCCCCCCCCCCCCCCCCCTTATGAGGAACTCAATCTCTCCATTAGAAATTTCCTCCTTAACCGGAGTATATATATAAATATAGTGGATCTCATCAGATAGATTGTCATAACTCAAATCGGGAAAACTCACAGATAGACTGGCTTCTTGCCAAATATTATGCATGATTCCATGAGGATATGATATAGGAAATGCCGAGGCGTACGGCCCAATCCAACATAAATATTTAAATTGTGCACTGCCGAGGGTCGAACGACACGAACCATAGATGCATCTATTAAACTGCCTAGGTGAACGGCCCGCTCCCATGAGAGTGTGGCACATAAATCCTCTTGAGGAAAACGACCCGATCCCATAAGAGTGAAATACATAATCCTGCCGAGGCGAATGGCCCGATACTATTAGAATACGACGCTTTGACGGGTCCTTAACCCCACTCACGAATAAACGTGTGAGTTGTAATCTCTTTAATAAAAACCTTTCAATGAAACATATATACCACGAAAACATGCCGTAAGAGAAATAAAATTATTCGATGACTAATCATGAACTCATGAAGTCTATACAATAGCAAGTCTAGTCTCAAGTAGAAATGTAAAACAGAGGAATTTAATAGGCGAGAGACTGCTCAAATAGTACATATATAGTATGATGTGAACCTAAGCCTACTCGGACAATAACATGAATGTAGCTACGTACGGGCTCTCATCTCCTCGCTCGTACGTAGCCACCACAACAAGTAGCACACATCAATAAACAACACCTAGGGGTAATTTCCCCCTCACAGAGTTAGACAGGAGACTTACTTCGCTCCGAAATTCCATAATCGACTCCAAAGCCTCTCTAACATCTCAAACCGATGCTCGTCTCTCAAAAACTAGTCAAATAAGATGCGACCCAATCAAAATATACTCTAATATTCATAATTAATCAATTTATCACAATATCCAACTCCGCTCGAAAAATCGATAAAGAAACCCTCGGACTCATGTGCCCGGATTCCAAAAACTTTTAAAGATAACCATTACCCATCACATCACAAACTCAAATATATACTTTATTTCCAATTCCATGCCCAAATTCGTGGTCAAAATTCAAAAATACCAATTCTAGGTTTTCTATCAAAATTCCCACAATTTCTACCAATTTCTATGCTTGAATCCATATGAAAACTATGTATTTAACTCAAAATAGGTGGGGATAACTTACCTTGCCATTGATGATTAAAACCTCCACTTGAACCTCTCCAAGAATCGCCCAAACCAAGAGAGAATGAAAGAAAATGGGCTAAATCCCGCTCTTAAAAGAGTACACTGCCCAGCGACCTCTCGTACCTGCAGTCACTTGACCGTTTATGCGGTCCCGCAGGTGCGGCCGAAATACCACTTCTGCGGTCCTCCTTCAGTCTCCTCAACTCCTCATCTACGGCCCCATACGTGCTTTTGTGCCTTTGCTACCGCGGCTCCACGTGCGCAAGTGTGGTCCCGCTTCTGTGAAACTCGACCGCATCTGCAGTCCTAGCCTTCCCCAGCCAGAACTGCTTTTGCGACCCTCTTGGCCGCTTTTGCGGCAACACACCTGCGGCCAAAACCTCACAGGTGCGGTTACACTAGAAGACAGATGCTTCAGCTTTCATTCCAAGTCCAAACTCGATCCGTTAACCATCCTGAATCCACCCGAGGCCCTCGGGACCTCAACCAAATACACCAACACGTCCCAAAACACACTACGAACTTAGTTGAGGCCTCAAATCATGCAAAACAATATCGAAACTACGAATCACCCTCCAATTCAAACATAATGAACTTTAGAACTTGAAACTCCTACAATCGATGCTGAAACCTATCAAATCACGTTCGATTTACCTCAAATTTTGTACATAAGTCACATTTGACATTACGGACCTACTCCAACTTCCGGAATCGGAATTCGACCCCGATATCTAAAAGTCTACTCTCAGTCAAACTTCTCAAAAACCTTCAAATTTCCAACAGTCGCCAAATGACCCCGAAATGACCTATGGACCTCCAAATCCATATCCGGACACACTCCCAATACCAGAATCACCATACGAATCTATTCCCAGACTCCGAATCCCAAACGGACATCGATAACATTAAAATACACTTCAACCCAAATTATGAAATCCTTCAGAAATACCAACTTTCCATAACAGGTGCCGAAACGCTTCCGGGTCATCCAAAACCCGATCCAGACATACGCCCAAGTCTAAAATCGTCATACGAACCTGTTCGAACCTTCAAATCCTGATTCCTAGGTTGTTTACTCAAAAATCACACTTTTAGTCAATTCCTCCAACTTAAGGCTTCAAATATTTGAATTTTCTTTCCAAATCAACTCTGAATTTCTCGAAATTAAATTCCGACCACGCGTATAAGTCATAATACATGAAGTGAAGTTGCTCAGGGCCTCAAACCGCTGAACGACGCTAAAACTCAAAACGACCGGTCGGGTCATTACAACCTGAGTAAGACCATTGCAAACTGTCAATATCTGGGCCAAAGCCTCCAGAAGGCCTGGAATTAAAATAGGTGCAGCTGGTGCCTGAGCTGGTCCTGCCGGCTCAACTATAGCTGGAATCTGCTCCTGAGCTAGAGCAACTGGTGGTGCCACGGGTGCTGCTCCAACTGTTGTACAGGCTACACCTCGGCCCCGGCCTCTCGCTGCCCTAACTGGTGGCACTGGTGGCTGACCGTCTGATCCGGTAGTACGTATTCTCACCATCTGTGAGAGAATAGAATAATTGAAATTTAGTTCTCGGAATCAACAAATTCTCACGACAGAATATAAGGTGGTGAAATTTTCCTAAGGTTCGGAAGCCTATCGAATATAAGTACAAATGTCTCTGTACCGATCCGCAAGACTCTACTAAACATGCTCATGACTCATGAGACCTATGTAACCTAGGCTATGATACCAACTTGTCACGATCCAAAATCTCGCATGTCATGATGGCGCCTATCTCAATACTAGGCTGGCCGATAACATCAATAACCCACGATTTCCTTTAAGTTTGAAAACATAATATTTGAATACGATATAAAAATCTCACAAATACTGATACAAACACTCCCAAAACTCGATGTCACTGAGTACATGAGCATCTATACATTACAAGTCTAGCAAATATGGTCTATGATAATCTGAGACCAAATACAATAAACAAAAGGATAGGGAAGGAGAGACAAGGTCTAAGAAACATGGCAGCTACCTCTGAATCTCCGGAAAATCAATTGAGTGAAAGAATCAACACCCATTTTGTCCGGGATCACCTGAATATGCACACGAAGTGCAGGGTGTAGTATGAGTACAACCAACTCAACAAGTAACAATAATAAATAAAGAACTGAAAGTAGTGACGAGCTTCACAGCTAAGTCCAAATACAGTACTTTCTAACATAAAAAGGTAGGCATGCCTTCAAGTTCAACTTTTAAAACTCCACACTAATTTCATATCAAATTTAACTAAAACAGAAATAATGACTTTTAGAGTTTTCCAAAACAATGATATATGACAGCTGAAATGCAGCAATAATAGAATCAATGCATCCTCTCAGAGTAACAGTCACTCAGTCCTCCCATTCACTCCAACCTCACAGCCATTCTTTCCACACAATCACTCATTCCTCTCAGTCACTCAGCACTCAGGACTCGACACTGAGCACTCGCACTCGTACTCAGTAGGTACCTGCGCTTACTGGGGGTGTGTATAAACTCTGGAGGGGTTCCTTCATCCCAAGCGCTATAATAATCCAATCATGGCATATAACAATGAAACATGTTGCGACGCGCAGCTCGATCCCATAAATATCCTCACAATTAGGCCCTCGGCCTCACTCAGTCATCAACCTCTCCAGTCTCTCGGACTCAAGATGTCATGAAAATCAGCCCAAAAATGATAATATGATGTATAAATAAATAGCAACAGAGACTGAGATATGATATAAAATGAATGAACATGAGTGAGTATGAATTACAATTTGAACATATAATTCAATCACGAAAATGACCCCAGTGGATACCAATAATAACAACATATGTCTAAGCATGATTTTTAATACGAATCTCAGTTCAATCTTTCCCAACACGTAGAGAATGTACGGATATCAACAGATTATTCAACTACACAGTTCCATGGAATTTGACCAAGTTATAATTCCTACGGTGCACGCCCACACGCCTGTCACCTAGCATGTGCATCACCACAAGACCAATCACATAACACATAATCCAGGGTTTCATACCCTCAGGATCAAATTTAGAACGGCTACTTACCTCAAACCGTGTAATTCTTTATTCTGCAATGCCTTTCCCTCGCGAATTGGCCTCTGAATGCCTCAAATCTAGCCACAAATAATCCGATTCAGACAATAAAAATTATTGGAATCAATTCCATAAGAAAATAATAATTTTCCAACAAAAATCTAAAATTTAACTCAAAAATCGCATGTGGGCCCAATGTCTCTTAACCCGACAAAAGTTACAAAATCCGAAAGTCCATTCAACCACGAGTCTAACCATACCAATTTTACCAAATTTCAACCTCAACTCGACCTCCAAATCCTCAAATATTATTTTCGCATCTCTAAGTTCAAATCCCCGATTTACACCTCAAAAACATGTAATCTAGTTGGATTAATCGATGATAATTCAATATTATGGAGTAGAAATGATCATAAGTGACTTACCTCCAGATTTTCCATGATTTCTCGCTCAAAAATCGTCTCAACCCATGTTTGGAATGTCCAAAAATGGGAAAATTACGGACCCATCTATTTTGTACAATGTCCAGAGGTTCCGCACCTGCGATTAACCGCTTCTGCGGATTTTCCCCCACTTCTGCGCTCATTATTGCTTTTGTGATCCCCCACGCGCGGGTGCATGTCCGCACCTGCGAAATGCCTTCTGCATCTGCGCTCCACAGTCACCAGCCCATCCTCCGCTTCTGCGCATCCCAGCTCGCACCTGCGAGCTCGCTTATGCAAGTTTCCTGTCCACTTCTACGGAGCTTGCGCACCTGCGATGCCCATTGTACTTTTGCATGCTCCACCTACGAGCCAAGTTCCGCAGTGCTATTGCACCAGTAGGTAGAAACTTTAGATTTTTCTTCTAAGTCCGAATTCGATCTGTTAACCCTCGGAAACTCACCCGAGGCCCCCGTGACCTCAACCAAATATACCAACAAGTCCTAAAACGCCATATGAACTTAATCGAGCCTTCAAATCACATCAAACAATGCTAAAACTACGAATCATACCCCAATTTAAGCCTAATGAACTTTGAAACTTCCAATGTCTACAAACGACGCCGAAACCTATCAAATCACATCTGATCTCGATATCAAAAAGTCAAACCCTCCC
>AWOL01S0064619.1:6258-21990 GCA_000715115.1 Nicotiana otophora
GGAGAGACAAAGTGGGGGGGTTTGATTTTGGGTGAGAAAGGAGTGGTGAGGCGATTTGGGAAGGATTTTCAGATGTGAAAGAAAGAGTGAGAGAAAGAGAAAAGATAAAATTGGGGAAGAAACCCGTGCTTTGTGCCTTTAAATAGAAATTTCCGACCGAAGTCGGTCGGGAAATTCGGTCGGTAATATTAAGTTAATTTTGACCATTTCACTACACATATCCGACCGAAATCAATTGGTAATTTATTTTTAAATTATTTTTAAAATTAATTTAATTATAAAATAGACCGAAGTCTGTCAGGTTTTGTCAATTTATAATATTTAATATTTAAGTTATATACATACACACACACACACATACACACACACACACACATACACACACACACACACACACACACATATATATATATATATATATATACACACACACACACACACATATCGTGATGACCCAATAGGTCATCTTTAAATTAAATAAATTATTTATGTATTTTGAGACCTCAAAAAGCACTATTCACTATTCTTCGACTTGCGCGCGCATTCCGTATAAATATTCGGAAAGTGTTTATGTGAAAAATGAATTAAAATGTGAAATATAGCTTAAAAACTCACTTAAGTTGACTTCGGTCAACATTTTTAGCAAACGGACCCGAATCAGTATTTTGACAGCTCCGATAAGTCTGTATCGTGATTTGGGACTTGGGCTTATGCCCGGAATTGAATTCGGAGGTCCCTAGCTAAAATTATCGCCATTTAAAAAAACTAGAAATATAAAGGCTAAAGATTTCCAAAGTTTGACCGCGGAGTTGAGTTTATTGATATTGGACTCAGATTTAGATTCCGAAAATTGGAATAACTATGTTATGTCATTTATGACTTGTGTGTCAAATTTGAAGTCATTCCAGATTTATTTAACGTGTTTGGGCACAAGTTTAGTAAATTGAAAAGTTTGAAACTCATAAGTCTGAATCGATGTGTGAATTGTAATTTCTAAGGAATTTGACGTGATTTGAAACCCTAAGTAAGTCCGTATTATGTTTCGGGACTGGTTTTTGGCTACAACAATGTGCTATGTGATAGCGGGTAATTGTCCCTGATCGCGATGAGTAAAATGGGAGAAATTGACCAGTCCTTCATGATCGAGGATGAACTTTGCGATCGCGTAGAGGAAACTGCTGATGCACTGACCCGACTTTGGAAGCTTATATCTCGCAATCTATAAGGAATTTGGAGATGAGGCAAAAATTAAAGTTGTAGACCTTTGTGTCTGATTTTAATAAAATCAAACCATTTGGCATTTGGATTTGTGTACAAAAGGTTATGGTTGTTACACTATAGGCTGTCCGGGAAGATGTTTGGAAATTGCGAAGAAGAAATTTCTGTTGCACATGGGTGACTTTGACAGCTTATATCTTGAAATGTATAGGGAATTAGGAGATGACTGTCACGACCCAAAATCTAACCATGTTCATGATGGCACCTACCGTGTTACAAGGCAAGCCTACTTCCCAAAATATTACTACTAAACCGATTATAAGAATTTAATAAAATATTTCGACTCTAAATATAATATAGAAAAATACGGAAAGGAGCCCCAAACATCGGGGTGTCACTAAGTTATGAGCATCTAAAACTATGAACTAAGATATACATAAGCTGTCTAACTGTCCAAAAGAAGAAATGACAAGAGGAGTAACAAGGTCATGCGGATACTAACAGCTACCTTGCAGTCTTCAAAGATAGCCGGCCTGAACTCAACGATCGCCGCGCTCTAAATCACCTGGATTTGCACATAAAGTGCAGGGTGTAGTATGACTACAACCGACTCAGTAGTAACAGAAATAACTAAGGAACTGAGCAGTAGTGACGAGCTAAGTAAAATAGTCCAATTATTTATTCTCACAATNTGAAAATGAGCCCCAAACATCGGGGTGTCACTAAGTCATGAGCGTCTAAATCTATTAACTAAGAAATAAAATTGTCTAACTGTCAATACAATCCAAAATAAGAAATGATAAAAGGAGTGACAAGGTCCTGCGGTCGCTAGCAGCTACCTTGCAGTCTCCAACGATAGCCGGCCTGAACTCAACGATCGTCACGCTCTAACTCACCTGGATCTGCACATAAAGTGCAGTGTGTAGCATGAGTACAACCACCTCAGCAAGTAACAAAAATAACTAAGGAACTGAGCAGTAGTAACGAGCTAAGTAAAACATTCCAATTATTCATTTTTCACAATTTAAAAATAAACAGAAATAAATAGGTAAATTCCATAACTCAGTAAATGCCACAAGGAAGCTTAACAGATGAATGCAGCAACAGCACAAAAAATTCAACCTCACAGCAATGTCACTCCATCACTCATCACTCGCACTCAGCACTCAGAACACTCAACACTCTGCGCTCACTGGGGGTGTGTACAAACTCCGAAGGGGCTCCCAAAGCCCAAGATCTAAGCACGGACAAATCACGTGCCATCATATCAATACTTGGATCCGCACAGTCAACTCACATGCTACGCGGACAACTCACGTGCTATGGTATCAATACCTGGACCCGCACGGTCAAATCACGTGCTACTCGGATAACTCACGCGCTATGGTATTAATATCCTCACAACCAGGCCTTCGGCCTCACTCAATCATGTACCTCACTAGCCTCACCATCATCAATAGTAAGGGAACACAACCCACATCAAGTATCACCGCATATTAGCAATTAATAGAGACTGAGGTAAACATGTACAATAATTTCTATGACTGAGTACAAATAATGTGAGCATGAATAAAGCCTAAGCATGATCTCTAACATGAAGGCAAACAAGTTCAACAACAAATAAATACATAACCACAGATAATAGCCATTAGGCCTTACAGCCTCACGGGACGGACCAAGTCTCAATCCCTCGCGGTGCACACCCACACGCTCGTCACCTAGCATGGGTATCACTTCCAAACAGTCACACGATATCAAATTCTCCGGGTTTATACCCTCAAAGCCAGAGTTAAAACTGTTACTTACCTTAGCAGCGTAAATCTCCTACTCTGGGATGACCTCATCTCTGGAATCGATCTCTAAATGCTCCGAATCTATTTAGAATCAGTACAATACCATCAATACGCGCTAATGGAATGAATTCCACAAGAAAAGCTATAAAATTATACCAAAACCCGAAATTGGCTCAAACTCGGCCCCCGAGCCCACATCTCGAAATCCAACAAAATTTACAAAACTAGAAAGCCCATTCACTCACGAGTCTAACCATACCAAATTCATCAACATCCGACATCGTTTGGTCCTTCAAATCCTTAAATTACTTCTCCAAAAATCCCAAGACCTAACCCCTCATTTTTACTAATTACAATGACTAAACAACAGAAAATCACCACATATATACACGTATTAGGGCTCAAGAAACTTACCTCACTGATAGCCCTTCAATCACCCTTCAAACATCACTCTAAACGCTCCACAAACCGACTTGAAAATGGTGGAAATGAACCAAATTCGCGAAGGGTTCTACTTATGGTTTCTACCGAGGTTTTCCGCACCTGCGAGCTATTTTTCCACGTCTGCAGGACCGCACCTGCGGTCAAGGCGCCGCATCCGCAAACTCCACTTTATTCCCCAGCTTCTGTACCTGCGCTCCAGGCCTCGCACATGCGGGCTCGCAGGGACGGCCAAATCCTTCGCGCCTACGCTCCAGCCTTGGCCTCATAGTTTTCCCATCTGCGTGGCAAATTCTCGCGCCTACGAAAGCGCACCTACGCTTATCCTCCGCTTCTGCGAAGCTTGCCCAGCATCTCCCTTTCCACATCTGCGCCCCAAGTTTCACACCTGCGGGCTCGCAGATGCGACCTCCAACTCGCACCTGTGCAACCTGCCTAGCCCAGCATTGCCCGCACGTGCGAACTCTCCACGCGCACCAGCAGCCTCGCACCTGCGACCCTTTCTTCCGCAGGTGCAAAAATAGTAGTAGCAGCAGCTTCTACTGCATTTTCCAACTTCGACCTCGATATCACCCTAAGGCCCTCGAGGCCTCAACCAAAAATACCAACAGGTCATATATCAACATACCAACTTAGTCGAACCTTCGAATCAGTCAAACTAACATCAAATTACCCTCAGATACAAGCCTAAGAACTTTTAAATTTTTAAATTCGGCAACCGATGCCGAAACCAACCAAACCACGTCTGAATGACCTCAAATTTTGCACACACATCACAAAAGACACTACGAACCTACTCCAACTTCCGGTATTTCATTCTGACCCCGATATCAATTTTTTCCACTGCCGACAAAAATCGCCAAATCAAGCCTAATTCTACCACGGACCTCCAAATCATATTCCTGACGCACTACTAAGTCCAAAATCACCTAACGGAGCTAACAGAACCATCAAGATTCAAATCTGAGATCGTTTACACATAGGTCAACATCCGGTCGACTTTTCCAACTTAAGTTTCTACTTAAGAGACTAAGTGCCTGAATTCACTCTGAAACTACTCCGGACCCAAACCTACCAACTCGATACAACTCAACACAGCTAAATAACACATAAAGAAGCATAAATGGGGAAAACATGCCTATAACTCTCGGAACGTCTGGCCGGGTCGTTACAATGACCAAAACATAAAAGTTGTATATCTTTGTGTCTAGTTTCCATAAAGATAAACCATTTCTTATTTGGAGTTTTGTACAAAATGTTATGACCATTATATTAGAGGCTGTCCGAAAGAGTTGGAGAAAGTTGTTGGAAAATATTGGTTCTTCGCGATCGCGTGAGAATGGTCGCGATCACATAGAGTTTAACAATGCTGGAAATTTATGAGCTTTACGATCGCCGGAGTTTGGATGCGATCGCATAGGGTAAATGACTAGGCAACAAAACTTAAGTTCTGGAAATGGGATTTCGTCCCATTTTTCACTTGTCACAATTTTGAGCTCAGGTAAGACGATGTTTGGACGCTTTTCATGGGAAAACATTGGGGTAAGTGTTATTTATCCTATATTGATTATATTTTATGATTCTATACTCATTTACATCATGAATCCGTGAAGTTATGGAAGAAAAATCAGATTTTATAAAATCTTCCAAAATTATAAAATGAAGTTTTGAAGGTTAATCTGATGTCAGAATTCGATAATTTTTGTATGGTTGAACTTGTATCAAAACGGGTGTTCAGATTTGTGAGTTTTTTCAGGATTCGAGTTGTGGATCTCACTGTCGATTTTTAAAATGAATTTCGTATTTTAATATGAAAAATTAGTAATTTCATATGGAATTAATTCCTACGATTTGTATTGAGTATATTGAATTGTTTATGACTAGATTTCAGGCTTTTGAACACTAATTCGCGAGGCAAGGGTTTATTGGAATCTTGAATTCGGTTGCGAAGCAAGGTAAGTGTCATGGTTAACCTTGACTTGAGGGAATAAAACCCCTGAATGATATGTTATATGAAATTCATGTGAACGGCGTATAGGCGAGGTTAAGATTGTCTATACGACGTTAAATTAATTGTTTGCATAATTATTTGAAATCATAAATTGTTTTAAGACATGAATTAATTATTATATAAATTGTTTCTCTCATATTCCTTTCTCAATAGTATGCCTTGAATCCATGCTATAGTTGTTACATGTTATTTGACTTATGTGACTTAATTGCTACTTGACATTTAGTATATTAAAAATTAAATTGCCTATTTTCTCCTTGATTTCCACAATTAAATGCTACTTGTCATTTCTTGTTCCTAAATAATTTATAAATATTGTGTGCATTGTTCCCTAATAATTTCTTACCGAATGTGGTATTTATTGGAGTATTATTTTTATATTTAGGAGTTGTTAAATTATATTGTTGGAGCGGGTTGCACGCTGCAACGGAAATGAAAAGGAATATATTGGGGAATCAGGTTGCATGCCGCAATGGATTATATTTTAAGTTTATATTGTTGGAGTGGGTTACACGCCGCCACAAAAATTTATTGAAGAATTATATTGTTGGAACGGGTTGCACGCCGCAACGGAAATTGATTGAAATAATAGTTGCTTATGACTGTCCAGTTGGCTTCAACTATTGAAATGAGTTACTTGTTTTATTTCTATTATTTTTGTTATTACTATTATTGCGTACAGGTTAATGTAAGTGACATGCCTTAGCCTCGTCATTACTTCGTAGAGGTTAGGCTCAACACTTACAAAGTACATAGGGTCGGTTTTACTCATACTACACTCTGCACTTCTTGTGCAGATTCCGGAGTTGGTCCTAGCGGCGTACTATAAATTATGCTCTGATTCAGCTACCATTGGAAACTTGAGGTATAGTTGCATGACGTTCATAGTTCTGATGTCCCCTTCTACTTTATTTTAGATGTGTGCTTTCTTTCAGACAACTTTATTTTATTTAGACCCTTGTTTGTATTATTCTAGAAGCTCGTGCACTTGTGACTCCAGTTCTGGTATGGTATTTAGACATCGCTATTATTATGGATTATTCACTTTATTTCAGACTTTATTTCCATACTTGTTTATTTGTTATTAAGAAATCTAATATTGTTAAAAAATGGTTTAAATTATTCTAACATTGGCTTGCCTAGCAAGTGAAATATTAGGCGCCATCACGGTACCGAAGGTGGGAATTTCAGGTCGTGACAAGTTGGTATCAGAGCACTAGGTTACATAGGTCTCACGAGTCATGAGCAAGCTTAGTAGAGTATGAAGGATCAGTACAAAGACGTTTGTTCTTAACTTCCAGAGGCAACGGGATTTAGGAATAATTACACTTCTTTCATTCCTTATCATGCGGCATTGATTTAGCTTGAAACATATATCTCATATTCCTATGTATCCACTCGTGTATTATATTGCACACTCGGTATCATTTGTGCGTCGATGGTTCGTGTTGCCGCAGATGGACTACCAGAGAGCCATAGATGCTCAAACATTGAATCAATATGTGGTTCTGGCTGAAGATGCGAACGTATTGAGAGATCACCCAGTGAATCATGTGGGGGCACAATGGACCTTGGCATCTGGTTGATTTATACTAGCTATGAAGGTTAATATTGTGGATCATCAGACGTTGTGACTTATGACTTCGCGCCGAGTGGGGGAGTCCACTATCAATGGATGGATTGCAGGGTCATGTGTTATATCAGTTTTGGCATGAAATGTATATATGTGGTACTAAAAGGTTCCCCAAAATTTACATATGTTTAAGGCCTGAGATTTTGTAGAGGATAAAGTTGGGACTTGCGGTATGTCCGCCTCCTTAATAATCCTATTCTTCAGTACCAAAGGAGTTAGAGAAAAAACTTTAAATTTACAGAAGGTCTACTCAGCGTGGACGTCACGGTTGCGGATTTTGGATAGCTTTGTAGGAGGTACAGTGGTTGACGCGATTCTGGACTATGTGGTTCATGCCAAGATTTGTCTATATGGATCTCTACTTTTGTGATCGTTGTGTATAAATAGGGGTAAGGGTTACGCCAAAGAATAATCGAATAGTATGTTAAGAAATGGGATAGCTCAGCAGTGTTGAGTCAGCATAACAAAAGAAGAAATTGACCTTGGGAGAGATAATTTTCCACTGGTGTTCGTGGCAAGCCTATGAATGGGGAAGACAAGCCAATGCAACACCGCCCACTTAGCTTAGTTCTCAGAAATGCTTTTGAAAGAATTTGTTTCCCAAACTCTCAGTAATGCGTGGTGCATAGGGTTTGAACGGTTGCGTCAGGTCACCATGACGGTGTAAGAATATGACATCTGGTTCAATAAGTTAGCCCGTCATACTCCTACTTTGGTTCCTACAGCCAGAGAGTGAGTCGACAAACTCATTAAATGACTCAATTATGATCGTAAAATTTTGTACGACTCGAGAACTACAGGTTGATACTTCATTTCCGCTAGTGGTAAAAATTTCCAAGATATTAAAACATGTTCGAGGTGTGTAAAAAGGAAACTAAGGAAACCAAGAGGTCTCGAGGTTCTGGAGGATTCAGTGGATTCTACTCTACAAGTATGAATCATTACGGTGGAGGATCGGACAATCTGCCAGCCCGGTCCGCACATCGGATTACTCGGGGTGCTCCGGTAAGTTCTTTTAATGCACCACTGACATGAGTTTTCTACAATGGTTATTCTAGTTATTTGGCACAAACTAAAGTATGCGTAGCCAAACCCGCAAAGGGGTTGTTATGAATGTGGTGATGCTAGGGACATCATGAGAAAATTTTTCCAGACTTGGGAGAGACATATTTCATCAAAGCACTTAGGCTACGTGCCCCATTGCAGTTACTACACCACCTACACAACCAGTTAGGGGTGGAGGATGGGCAGGTAGAGGGCGTCCTAAAGGTGGAGGTCCAACCATTGATATAATGTTTTTATGGTATGGCTAAGGTCGCTACATTAGATGGTGTTGTTATAGGTACGACCTCGATTTAATATAAAGGAATAATTTCCTTAACTTTATTCGGTTATGAGTATCGTGACGAGTCCTTCTATGGTGCTCCACTTATGAGTAAGCTTCGTAATTCTATAATCTACTTATGTGTTTACCACAGTTGGGAGATTCTATGGAGATAACTACGCTTATCATTCTGTGTTGGTCACTAATAAGAGATGCAAGGCTAAATGTGGTTTTCTGTTACTCATTTCGGTAAGTTTTGATGTAACTTTCGGATAATTAATTACAAATTGTAAATTATATGCCCTACTGGTGTGGGGTTCATTATGTGTTGTGATTTTGTTTAACGGAAAATATTTAAAAGGAGAAAATGGAAAGTTTCGATTGACACGATGTGCGTATTACTTGTGATTCAGAACTTGAGGACGAGATCCTCGCATTTTAATATAAATTGATATGTTTATATCGGGCTACGAGTTAAGGTGGAAGTTATATAAGGACGCGATACTTGTGATGAAAATTCTCGTGTTTAAGTTCTCACTTATGAAATTAAATTTGTACTATAGTACTTATAGGGAGTCATGCCTGTTAGGCTTATTTGAAAATTCTTGTATGAAATTCTCTATGCATACTTGCCAAATTCGTGTTGTAATTATTAAGTTTTAACCTACGAGGTAGGTGCCCGCCCAGGTGGGCATTAAATGCGACTCGTTAATTTGGGTAAATAATTATTAGGTCTTATTGTCTTGTATCTCGTTATCAGTATTGTGAAGGTTTGAAACGAGATTTTTGTTAACATGAAGTTAATTGATGATTCTGTAATTGATTATGAACAACTATTAAGACCAGATTGACTCAGAAGGGTGCTCTGTTTAGGTGGACCGAATAGTGTGAGGAGAGCTTTCAAAAGCTCAAGACAACTTTGACTACAGCCCCAGTATTGGTATTACTTACAGGTTCAGGATCTTACACGGTGTATTATGATGCATTTTGTATTGGACTCTGTGCAATATTTATGCAAGATGGCAGAGTGATTGCTTATACGTTGTGGCAGTTGAAAGTCCATGAGAAGAATTATCCTGTTCATGACTTAGAATTGGCAGCCATTGTTCATGCACTGAAGATTTGGAGACACTACCTCTACGGCGTGTCATTTGAAGTATTCACAGATCATCGTAGTCTACAGTATCTATTCAGACAAAAAGATCTTAATTTGAGGCAGAAAAGATGGTTGGAGTTGTTGAAAGACTATGATATCACCATTTTGTATCACCATGGAAATGCCAATATGGTGGTCGATGCTTTGAGTAGAAAGGCTATGAGTATGGGCAGCCTTGCATATATTCCAGTTGGTGAGAGGCTGCTAGCTGCAGTTGTTTAGACTTTGTCCAATCAGTTTGTGAGGTTAGATGTTTCAGAGCCCAGTCGGGTTCTAGCTTGCACAATCGCTCGGTCTTCTTTACATGAGCGCATTAGAGAGAGGCATTATTATGATCCTCGTTTACTTATCCTTAAGGACACTGTGTGGCACGGTGATGCCAAACAAGTTGTTATGGGGGGAACATGGAGTTCTGTGAATGTAGGGTCGTATTTGTGTGCCTAATATGGATGGGCTTCATGAATTAATTCTTGAAGAGGCACACAGTTCCATATATGATATTCATCCAGGTACCGCCAAAATGTATCAAGATTTGTGGCAAAACTATTGATGGAGGAGAATTAAAAAGGATATAGTTGCATATGTAGCTCGGTGTCTAAATTGTCAACAAGTCAAGTACGAGCATCAGAGACCTGGTGGTTTGCTTCAGCAGTTAGAAATTCCTGAGTGGAAGTGGGAGCGTATCACTATAGATTTTGTTGTTAGGCTCCCACAGACTCAGAGAACATTTGTCACAGTTTGGGTTATTGTGGACAGGTTGATCAAGTCAGCACATTTCATTCCAGTGGCAGTTACCTATTCTTCAGAGAGATTAGATGAAATTTACATTCGTGAGATTGTTCACCTTCACGGTGTGCTCGTGTCTATTATTTCAGATTGAGGTACGCAGTTACCTCACACTTTTGGAGGGGGTACAACGTGAGTTAGGCATGTGGGTTGAATTGAGTACATCATTTCATCCTCAGACAGACGGACAGTCAGAGCGCACTATTCAAATATTGAAAGATATGCTTCGCGCTTGCGTTATAGACTTTGGAGGTTCTTGGGATCAGTTCTTGCCACTTACGGACTTTGCATATAATAACAGCTATCAGTCGAGCATTTAGATGGCTCCATATGAAGCATTATACAGAAGACGGTGTCGTTCATCCTTTGGCTGGTATGAACCGGGAGAGGCTCGGTTGTTGGGTGCCGATTTGGTGCACGATGCCTTGGATAAGGTCAAGATTATTCAGGATCGACTTCGCACAGCTTAGTCTAGGCAAAAGAGTTATGCCGACCATAAAGTCCGTGATATTGCATTCATGGTGAGAGAAAGAGTATTTCTCTAGGTTTCACCTATGAAGGGCATAATGAGATTCAGAAAGAAGGGCAAATTGAGCCTTAGGTATATCAGACCCTTTGAAATTCTTGAAAGGGTGGGTGAAGTATCCTACAGGATTGTATTACCACCTAGTTTATCAGCAATTCATTCGATGTTCCATGTGTCCATGCTCTAGAAGTATCATGGTGATCCGCCTCATGTGTTAGACTTCAGCTCAGTCCAATTGGACAAAGCTTTGACTTACGAGGAGGAGTCGGTAGCTATTGTAGCTCAACAGGTTCGATAGTTGAGATCTAATAATTATCCTTTAGTTCGGGTGCAATGGAAAGGTCAGTCTATTGATTCAGCTACCTGGGAGTCCGAGTCGGACATGCAGAGTATATATCTACACCTTTTCATAAGTTCAGGTAATTTTCTAAGTCCGTTCGAGGACGAACGTTTGTATTAGAGGTGGAGAATGTGATGATCCGATAGGTCATCTTTAAATTTAATAAATTATTTATGTATTATGAGACCTCAAATAGAACTATTCATTATTCCTCGACTTTTGTGCGTAGTCCGTATAATATTCCGGAAAGTTGTTATGTGAAAAATGAATTAAAATGTGAAATAGAGATTTAAAACTCACTTAAGTTGACTTCGGTCAACATATTTAGCAAACAAACCCGGATCAATGTTTTGACATCACCGGTAGGTCCATATCGTGATTTGGGACATAGGCGTAATTCGGAGGTCCCTATCCAAAATTATCGCCATTTAACGAAAACCTAGAAATATAAAGGCTAAAGATTTCCAAAGTTTGATCGCAGAGTTGACTTTATTGATATTGGACTTGGATTGAGATTCCGAAATTCGGAATAGCTCTGTTATGTCATTTATGACTTGTGTGTCAAATTTGAAGTCATTCTGGTTTCATTTAACATGTTTCGGCACAAGTTTTGTAAATTGAAAAGTTTGAAACTCATAAGTCAGAATCGAGGTGTGAATTCTAATTTTGATGGTGTTTGAAGTGATCTGAAACCCGGAGTAAGTCTGTATTATGTTTCGGGACTTGTTGGAATATTCGGACGGGGTCCCGAGGGGCTCAGGTGAGTTTCGGGGTGGTTTCAGACCATTTCTAGGCCATTTGTAGCTGCTGGTGTTTGGCTACAGCAGTGTACTATGCGATAGCGGGTAATTGTCTACGATCGCGATGAGTAAAATGGGAGAAATTGACTAGTGCTTCATGATCGCGGATGACCTTTCGTGATCGCGTAGAGGAAACTTATACTACACTAACTCAACATTGGAAGCTTATATCTCGCCATCGAAAAGGAATTTGGAGATGATCCTAAAATAAAAGTAGTAGCCCTTTATGTCTAGTTTTCATAAAGGTAAACCATTTGGCATTTGACGTTGTGTACTAAAAGTTATGGTTGGTACACTATAGGCTATTCGGGAAGATGTTTTGAAATCACGAAGAAGAAATGTGTGTTGCACAAGGCTGATTTTGACAGCTTATATCTCTAAATGTATAAGGACTTAGGAGATGACCAAAACAAGAAAGTTGTAGATCTTGGTGTCTAGTTTTCAGAAATATAAACCATTTCTTATTTGGAGTTCTGTACAAAAGGTTATGACCATTATATTAGAGGCTGGCCAGAAGAGTTGGTGAAGGTTGTTGGAAAAATTTGTTCTTCGCGATCGAGAAAGAATGGCCGCGATCGCATAGAGTAAAAGAATGCTGGAAAATTTTTGTGATTCACGATCGCGGGAGTTTGGCCGCGATCGCATAGGGTAAATGATTGGCCAACAAAACTTAAGTTCTAGAAATGGGATTTCGTCCCATTTTCCACTACTCACGATTTTGAGCTCGGGTAAGACGATTTTTGGGAGATTTTCACAGGCAAATATTGGGGTAAGTGCTCCTTATCCTATACGGATTATATTTCATGATTTCATACTCATTTACATCATGAATCCGTGATTTATGAAAGATTTGAAGACCAATCCAATGTCGGAATTCGATAATTTTTGTATGGTTAAACTTGGATGGGAACGGGTGTTCAGATTTTGTGAGTTTTTTCGGGATTCGAGATGTGGATCCCACTGTCGTGTTTTAAAATGAATTTTGGATTTTAATCCGGAAAATTAGTAAATTCATATGGAATTAATTCCTACGATTTGTATTGAGTATATTGAATTGTTTATGACTATATTTAAGGCTTTCAGACACTAATTTGCGAGGCAAGGGTTTATTGGAATTTGAATTTGGTTGCTAAGCGAGGTAAGTGTCGTGGTTAACCTTGACTTGCGGGAATAGAACCCTTGAATGATTTGTTATATGAAATTCATGTAAACGACATATAGGCGAGGTGACGAGTTTCTATACGTCGTCAAATTAATTGTTTGCATAATTATCTGAAATCATAAATTGTTTTAAGACATGAATTAATTATTATATTAATTATTTCTCTCATATTCCTTGCTCAATATTATGCCTTGAATCCATGCTATAATTGTTATATGTTATTTGACTTATGTGACTTAACTACTTGACATTTAGTATATTAGAAATTAAATGTAATGACCCAACCAGTCATTTTGACTTTTAGAACCCCGTTCCACTAAATAAAACTCCCCGTATGTGCGTTTATAAATTATTACTTGCGGGGATGGTTGGTTCGGGATTTGGAAGTGTTCGGGTTGAAATCGGAGCACTTGATTCCTTAAGATAGCATTAAATGTTTGACTTCGGTCAACATTTGGATAAAACGGCTCCGGAATAGAATTTTGATGATTCCAACATATGAATTTAAATTTGGAAGTTTGATCGGGGAGTTGACTTTTTGATATAGGGGTCGAAATCCAGTTTCGAAACTTTTCATAACTCTGTTATGTCATTTATGACTTGCGTGCAAAATTTGAGGTAAATCAGACTTGATTTGATAGGTTCCGGCGTCGTTTGCAAAAATGGAAAGTTTCAAAGTTCATTAGGCTTGAATCTATCTGTGATTTGTGTTTTTAGGGTTGTTGGATGTGATTTGAAGACTCGATTAAGTTCGTACGATCTTTTAGGACTTGTTGGTATATTTGGTTGAGGTCCCGAGGGGCTCGGGAGTGTTTCAGATGGTATTCCGAGTATTTTCCTTCACTTTGGCACTGCTGGTGCTGTTGATTTCTGGTATTTAAAACCTTCTTCGCAATCGCGAAGATTACAACATGATCGCGTAGTCTTAGTTGAGGCAGTGTTGATTTTGTTCTTCGCGATCGCGCGAGGTCAACCGCGATCGCGTAGTGTGATGACCCAAAAGGTCATTTTATGTTTTAGAACTCGAATATGCGCTCTTAAGCCTTAAAATCTCATTTTTACCCCCCTCAATTTGTGTGTACAGTCCGGGCGGGTTTCCGAAAGCTTTTATCTTGAAAACTAATGAAAATAAGAATTTTTGCCTTAAAAGTTGATATTAGTTGACTTCGATCAACAGTTTTGGTAAACGGGCCCGGATCTATGCTTTGACGGTCCCGGTAGGTCCGTATCAAATTATGGGACCTAGACTTATGCCCAGAATCAAATTCGGAGGACCCTATCTTGAGTTATGAATTTTTTATAAAAATTAAAAATTTGGAAATTATTTGTTTTTAAGAATTGATTGGTATTTGGCATTGTTAGTATCGGGTCCGTATTTTGGTTCCGGAGCCCGGTACAGGTTCATTATGATATTTAAGATATGTCTGTGAAATTTGGTGAGAAACGGAGTTGATTTGATGTGATTCGGATGTCTAGTTGTGAAAATAGAAATTTTAAAGTGTTCTTGAGAATTTCACTTGATTTGGTGCTAAATTTAGAGTTCTAGGAGTTATTTGGGCGATTTGATCGCGCGAGCAGGTCCGAATGATGTTTTTAGACTTGCGCGCATGTTTGGTTTAAAGCCCCGAGGGCCCAGGTGCCATTCGGGTGATGCGCGGGAACAAAGTTGTTGTTGCACCAAATCTGGTGTGACCGCACCTGCGAGCCTTTGGTCGCAGGTGCGAGCGAAAGCCCTGCAGATGCAACCCATACCTGGACTTCATTTTTCCGCAGCTGCGGGCTTTTCTCCGCAGGAGCGGGACCGCAGAATCGGAACCCTGTCCACAGGTGCGGCCCCAGTTGGCCCAGTCCATTTCCACAGAAGCGCACATCCCATACGCACATGCGGATGCGCAGGTGCGACCAAAGCACCGTAGGTGCGAAGGTCGCTGGGCAGTGAGCATTTAATTCGGACTCCAGCCATCTTTCTTCTCGTTTTCAAAAGGATAGAAGGCCTAGGGTGATTATTCAAAGACATTTTCTTCCCCAAATCATAGGTAAGTGTTCCTTAACTCGTTTCTTTCAATCTTTTACTTTATTTTACTAGAATTCAACCTAAAATCTAGAGTTTCATGGTATAATTAGGGGTTAGGGTAGAAACTAGGGATTACGGGAATTTGGGGATTTAGACCTCTATTCAGGGTCGGATTCCAAACCTAATTATATATTCGGGCTCGGGGGTGAATGGGTAAGAGGATTTTGGTCCGAACCTCGGGTTTTGACCAAGCAGGCCCAGGTTCGATTCTTTTTGACTTTTTGGAGGAAAATTTTGGAAATTTAATTTATGAAATATAATTGATTCCTTTAGCAATATTTGATATAAATTAGTCATTTTTGAATAGATAGGAGTAAGTGTTGTGTCTAACTTTTGCTTGAGGGAATATGTATTGTGTGAGTATTTTCTACGTGTTTTGTTGTTGAATACGACTTATAGTTGAGGTGACGAGCATCTATACGTTGTGGTCGAGTCATAGCATGCGATTGAAATTCCATTTCTTGCAAA
>AWOL01S0064623.1:0-10440 GCA_000715115.1 Nicotiana otophora
ACGCTTAACGATTAGCAATGATATTTGAAGGTATAACACACAAATTAGCAATATGAATGAGAAAAAAAAAACTTATGAAGCTTTTGTTTCCTTTTTAGCTGCCTAACACTGGTGGACAAAGCCACTACGTACCTCTGCTGGTAGAAGGTGGCAAGTACCTGGTTGAATTAGTCGAGGTGCGCCATACAACAAATGTATAATCAAAGAAGCACACGATATATCCATATGTACAGGAAAGCTAGACCAAGAGAGAATTTCAAATTGAAACGAAGCAAACAATACATACATTGGTTTGTGCAGTTTGCCGCCTGTATTGTTCCCAAATATGGTAAAAATCAGGGCGATGTTCAGGCAAAGCTCCGTCAGGCAAAAGATCTGGGTCGCTGTTGTTGGCATACTTTTCATAAGAGTAATTGGCTGGTGGCTTAAACCCTAAGAGGAATCCACCTCCTTCTGCACATATTTGCTTAATTGTTCGCCTCATTTCCTCCGTTGACACCGTCGCGTTTCCTCCTCCTCCTCCTCCTCCTGGTTGCGACGGCGGTTACCATTTCTCATATTGATTTTGACGCAATCACAAAATTAATTAGGTAAAAGAGCTGCATTATATATGTATACCTTCGCGCCCTTTGCTACGCTATTTGTATCCGAAAGTAGAAGAGGGGGTGAATTGTGGTCAATTAAAAATTAGATGACTAGATATAGCTTTAGGCGACTAGATTCTCTTAACAGTATGAAGGGAAATAAACCAAGCAAACTGAAATATAACAAAATACAATAAATTTTATATTCCAGTTTCTCTTGGGTCACAAGAGTTCTCTTAGATCTTCAATAAAAGGATTACAATAGTGATGATTTTGATTCGTTTACCATCAAACGATATTCAACGAATTATCCTTTTATTATTATTGAATTATCCATTACTTATTTATATATTAAATTAAGGTTGTCCAACGGGCCGGGACGGGCCGGGACAACATTTAGCCTGGACGGTGGCGGGACGGGCCTAAACGGGACGGGATAAACGAGACAAAACAATAGGCCCATCCCATCCCGCTAACAAACGGGATGAGACGGTTTCGCAAGCTTTAAGTGGGCCGTTTTTAAAAAAAATTAATTACTTAGGCATTAAGTATGGCAACGACTAATATTTTGACAATGACTAAGTTTTTAAAGTTTGCAACGGCTAGTTTTTTGACTTATTTAGTAAACTTAAAACTTAATAAATTATAAGAAAATTAGGAAACTAAATAAAGAATTATAAAATATTAAAACAAAAGACTTGTAATGAAATATTTTAGTAATTATAATAGAGTTATAATTTATTTAATATAATTTCAAGACATTAAGTAACTAAGTAAGAGTGTAAGACAATTCATAAAAAAAATCAAGGCTTATAGCCTTTTATTTTATTAATAGAACTTTCAAATTTCACATACAAATATAATTCTTTTGAAGAGCACCTAATCTACACAACCACCTTCTAGGAAGGGTTCTATTTGAACTAGGCCTTTTAGTAGCCAATTACAGATTACATACTAATATTTGTAAGCTCCTACATAGCTTCGTTGTAACTTATCTATAATTTCTCTCGGACATTGTTCTGGAATTGGCAATGTTGATTGATGTTCCATGTCGTCATCGCTCTCAGTGCTAAGATTAAGATAAGAAAATAAATTAATACCATCTTTTACAACCAATTTTTTTAGTGGGTGTTTCATCTAATTCTTCTTCCTCATTTTCTTCATCCTCAATAAAAATATCATTGCCAAATTGTGTAACGACCCAACTTGTCGTTTTAAGAATTTAAGCCCCGCCTGGCGGCATAAGGCCCTAAGAAGCTTCTTATTATGTGTATTGACTTATGCACATGGTTGAATTCAGTTACCGGATGATTTGGAGTGATTTGGGACACTTGGTCCCCAAAACGGAAGCTTAAGTCTTAGGATTTTTATTGTAGTCGGAACTGTATGAAGGCGACTCCAAAATGGAATTTTGATAATGTCAATAGCTCTGTATGGTGATTATGGACTTAGGAGCGTGTCAGAAAAATTATTTGGAGGTCCGTAGAGGAATTTGGCTTGAAATGGCGAAAGATGAATTTTTGGGAAGTTTGATCGGGGGTTGAATTTTTGATATCGGGATCGAAATCCGATTCTGAAAATTGGAATAGCTTCGTTATGTCAATTATGACTTGTGTGCAAAATTTGAAATCATTCCAGATTGATTTGATGTGTTTCGGCACAAGATATAGAATTTAAAATTTCAAAGTTCATTAGGCTTGAATTGGCGTATGATTCGTGGCTTTGATGTGATTTGAGGCTTCGAACAGGTCCGTGTTATGTATTGGGACTGGTTGGTACGATTGGACGGGGTCCTGGGGGGCTCGGGTTTGATTCGGGGTGGTTCTGGACCAAGTTTGGGTATTTTGATACTGCTGGTTGCTGGTTCTGGTGTTCTTCGCGTTCACGAGGAGCCTCTCGCGTTCGCGAAAAGGTTCTCGCGTTCGCGAAGAAGGAAATTTTATTGTTCGTCGTCTGACTTTAGAGGCTCATATCTCGCAATCTATAAGGAATTTGGAGATGATCCAAAAATAAAAGTTGTATCCCCTTGTGTCTAGGTTTCAGAAAGATAAACCATTTTTCATTTGGAGTTGTGTACAAAAGTTATGGTGGATACACTATAGGCTGTTTGGGAAGAGTTTGGAAATCTCTGTTGCACAGGGCTGAGTTCGGACTCGCAGTCCCTTGGAGTCTTTTTATTTCATTGTACTGTTAATTTTAATCAAACAGTATTGTATATTCGGTCCTCTTGATCATTCCATGTATTCAG
This sequence comes from Nicotiana otophora, assembly GCA_000715115.1. Classification (NCBI taxonomy): domain Eukaryota; kingdom Viridiplantae; phylum Streptophyta; class Magnoliopsida; order Solanales; family Solanaceae; genus Nicotiana; species Nicotiana otophora. The sequence continues at coordinate 2,833 of AWOL01S0064623.1, forward strand.
TTAGAGTTCGTGACTCAGTACTACCAGTCTTGGGAGGTTGTACATTCATATTTGTTCAGCTGTTAGTTTTGGTTACTTATTTAATTTAAAAAAATAGCTCCAAAACTGTAATTGAAATCGGTTTACCTAGTCTTAGAGACTAGGTGCCATCACGATGCATGTTGGGGNCGCATGTTGGGGGATTTTGGGTCGTGACATATTGTCTTTGTAAAGTTTCATGATCTAGTTGTTCTTCGAAATTAATATTATAACATACATGGGGTTGGAAAAATGAAGTTTCATCAGAATGAGTCATTTCATCTATATGTTTTCTAATTTTAGGAGAATATTAGGATTAGGATTACTACTACTATCACCTTTACTACTTTTTTTACTACTTTTTTTAAATAGGCCAAATACATTTTTAGGTGTCATAATTTAAATACGAAATTAAATTTAAAAAGTTAACACAAAAAATAAACACACAAATGAAATACGAAAATAGAACACATAAAGTAAACACAAAAATTAAGCACTAAAATGATACGCAAAAATTATATATTAAAATTAGGAGATGGAATGAGTGCACCGTGATTAAATATTGAAACTTGAAAAAATTGCCCAAAATATTGCTCTAAATACTTGACGAATTAATTTGAAGCTTGAAAGTTGCTCCACAAATTTGCCCAAATACTTGAAACTTAGTTGATCACTTTCCAAAAAAAACAAAAAAGAACATGCGGGACAGACGGGACAGGCGGGACGGGACGGGACAGGATAAATGGGACGAAATGGGCATCCCGTCCCATTTCGTGTACCGTTTAACATGGGACCATCCCGTTTAGATTTAAGTGGGCCGGGATGGGACAGCCCATCCCGTTGGACAACCTTACTTTGACATCAATCAAAAAGAGCAAAAGAAATTATTTGCAGAAATAGTACAAATTATGCAGACATAGAATTTGTATAACTAAGTAGTTATAGTGAGCATAGTCGACTAGTGCTCACCCCAGTCACAACCAAAAGAGATAGTTTAAACTAGCACATAAAACAAAAAGCAAAACAAATTGTCTTAAGCATCTCTAAACATTTAGTTCCTTCCAAGAAAATATTTCAGGGTGTTGATCACTTTGGTGCAGAAGCTTTCATAAGAGGCATCAATGTCCTTGGTGACTTTGGTCAGCTTCTCAGTGACATCTTGCATGGCCCTGATTCTTTGCCTCCTTGTGGCTTGAAGAGTGATCCTAAGCCTGGCCACGTCTGTCTCGGTTTCCTTGGTTACTTCTCTGATCTTGTCCACCTACTCCTGCATAGAGGTTAGTAATTCCTTGATCCCTGCAATGGTGTGCTGCATCAGCATCAGCTGGTCTGGAGAAGAGGATTTGTTGGCTTTAGATTTGAGTCCCCCATTACTCTGAGAAGGGATGACCTCTGGTGCTCTGTCCTTCTTAAACCAAGTCTCCTCAATCAAGGTATACTCCATCATGGCAAAGGCAGTTTTGTCATAAGTGTTGGAGATAGTCTTTGGAGCATAGAGAGATAGATCCACTTTCATGACTTTCAGAATGTGAGAGACTAGTAAACCATATGGCAGGCTGCTCGCAGAGGAGGAAACATCCCTGATTCTTTCAAGCATGTATTGATGCACACAGGCAAACCACTTTATAGCTTTACCATTTACCAAACAATACAAAACAAAAACATCTCTAAGAGACAAAGTACTCAGAGAACCAGTACGGGATAGCAGAGTAATTGCAATAATATGGGCAAGAACACGATGCTCAAATTTCAATTTCTTCGGGCCTATATCAGGGGGTTTTAAGACAAAACACTTTTGGCCTCATCAAAAGATACTTCAAAATTATCTGGCCAGGAATGTTGCACAAAAACATTGTAACCAACAAATTTTGTAGCAAAGATTTTTTTAAACTGATAAGAGTCAAGGATAATACGAGTTCCTAAGACCATGGTTTCCAGATCGTCTTTGTCATTCACAAAAAAGTTTGCATAAAACATGCGCACAGGTTCTTCATAGACAGTATCACCAACAGTTTCAAACACAGAGACAAGTTTCTCAGTTTCAAAAATAGATAGAACATCACAGTGAGAGTTTTTCATAGACTTTAAACTTACAGTGCAACAAAAAGCAATTGATTTTCCTTTGTAGTCCACAAACCTAGCCTTGTCCTCAGGACCATAGAAAACCATCTTGTTTTTAGGGCCAAATTTCACATTTTCAGTATTTCCCTTTTTCTGAGAGGATTGTTTCGGAATAGTCTCCATTGGTCATTTTTCCGCCCTCTTTTGAGATATGAGGATATCTTCTTGAGAGCCACTCGAATCTTCTTCAGTAAGTAAGTGATTTGTGCTTTCAGAGGATTCGATATCAACATGATCATCTTTGGTTTTCTTGAATCGGTGGCTTCTTCTGGGAATAGAGGAGGAGGGAGAGGGTTTTGCTTTAGCCATGAGTGGAGGAAAGCAGAGAGAAATAGGTTGGTTTCTGAGAGAATGGGAGATATAACCGAGGGAAAAGGGTTAAAAAGACTCTAGAAAGGACGCCTCGATTTCTGGAGAGATGTATGAAAGTCAACTGAAAAGTTACCTTCTGCAAAACCAAGCCGTCAATTCATAATTAATGAGTGAAGAGATTAATCAAGTACTAAAAGATTTTTTTGCAAAAAGATCAACATATATGGAAATAAAATAAAAGTAATTATAGAAGGCAATAAACACGGTTATAAGGGAATTGTACAAATATTAATTTTGTTTCAAAGGAAATAAAATCTTTCATCAAGCAAAGGTTTTGTAAAAATATCCGCTAACTGATTTTCAGTATTAACAAACTCTAACACAATATCTCCTTTAGAAACATGATCACGTATGAAATGATACTTGATCTCAATATGCTTAGCCCTAGAATGATGCACAGAGTTTTTTGATAAACAAATTTCACTAGTATTGTCACACATGATAGGAACAGAATTAAGACATAAACCATAGTCTAACAATTGATGCATGATCCACAGAACTTGTGTGCAGCAGTTGCCTACTGCCAAATACTCTACCCATGTAGAGGATAAGGCCACACAACTTTGTTTCTTGCTGTGCCAGGATATAAGGGAATTTCCAAGTAATTGACACATTCCACTTGTGCTTTTTCTATCAAGTTTATCTCCTGCAAAATCTGCATCTGAAAAACCTTTGAGATCAAAATTTTTAAAACTTTCATACCATAAACCATAGTCGATTGTCCCTATCAAATATATGATGATACGTTTAACTGCAGTCAAATGAGACTCTTTAGGAGCTGACTGATATCTAGCATATTTACAAACGCTAAATATAATATCTGGTTGACTAGTTGTAAGATAGAGTAATGGCCGGATCATACCTCGATACATTGTTTCATCAACACTCTTACCATTTTTGTATTCATCCAAAGTAGTCGATGGACTCATAGGAGTTCCTATGGCCCTTGCATTGGACATACCAAACTTTTTTATGAGTTCCTTTGTGTACTTTGTTTGACTGATGAAGATGCCTTTCTGAACTTGCTTGATTTGAAGTCCAAGGAAGAAAGTTAATTCTCCCATCATACTCATTTCAAATTCTCCTTTCATGATGTTAGAGAAATTCTTGCATAAAACAATATTAGTACTGCCAAAAATAATGTCATTTACATAAATTTGTACAATTAAGTTACCTAGTGAAGATCGTTTGATGAAAAGAGCAATATCAATATTACCTCTGTCGAATCTGTGTTCAACCAAATATGAACTTAGCCTTTCATACCAGGTTCTAGGAGCTTGTTTTAGGCCATACAATACTTTGGACAGTTTGTAGACATGATTAGGGAAGGATTCATTTACAAATCCTGGAGGTTGCTTAACAAAAATTCCTCAGAGATGAATCCATTCAAGAAGGCACTTTTAACATCCATCTAAAATAGTCTGAAACACTTATGAGAAGCATAAGCTAATAGAATGCGAATAGATTCTAACCTGGCAACAGGGGCGAAGGTTTCCTCATAATCAATTCCTTCTTGTTGTGAATAACCTTGTGCAACTAGTCTGGCTTTATTTCTCACAACTTGTCCAGATTCGTTCAACTTATTTCTAAACACCCATTTTGTTCTAACAATGGATGCATTTGGTGGCTTAGGAATGAGTTCCCATACCTTATTTTTCTCAAACTGATCAGCTCCTCCTTCATTGCAGCTTTTGTCTCCAAGTGCTTCATCTACCTTTTTTTGTTCAAATTGGGATATGAGAGCAATGTTTGATGTCTACTTTAGAGATCTTCTAGTTTTTATTCATTCCTAAGGATTTCCAATGATATACTTATGAGGATATCCAGGTTCACTCTTATATTCATTTGGGATAACTAACGCTGGCTCCTTTTCAGCAGAGTTTGTTAAAGTAATTGAATTGGACTCCTGGTTTTCTGAAGGATGCATAGTCGACTGATCTTGCTGGTCAGTTATTTCTTCAGAAGCAATTTCATCTGTATCAATAGATTTTGGTTCTAAAGAAATTTCTTCATCTTCAGGAAGATGATCATTCTTCAAATGAGGGTTAGTATCCACAAAAACAACATGTATGGATTCTTCAATGGATAAAGTACATTTATTAAAAACTCTATATTCTCCGCTGGAGGGAGAGTATCCAAGAAAATACCTTCATCATTTTTTGGATCAAACTTACCAAGATTGTCCTTTCTGGTATTGTAAATAAAGAACTTACAATCGAAAGGATGGAAGTAACTGATGTTGGGTCTTTTTCCTCTCCATAGTCCATAAGGAGTCTTCTTGAGTATTGGTCGAATAAGGCATATGTTGATGATATGACATGTTGTACTTATGACTTCTGTCCAAAAGTGGTGTGGAAGAGAGTTTTCTACAATCATGGTTCTTGCCATGTCTTATAGAGTTCTGTTTTTACGTTCTACCACTCCATTTTGTTGAGGCAATCTTGGGGAAGATAAATTGTGTGAGATCCCTTGATCATTGCAGAAGTTCTCAAATGCTTTACTTTCAAATTCTCCTCCATGATAACTTCTTATGTAAGAAATATAGTAGCCTTTTTTATGTTGCACTTTCTTGCAAAAGACTTCAAAGTTTCTTAATGCTTCATCCTTGTGACTTAGAAAAATAACCCAGGTGAATCTAGAAAAATCATCTACTATAACAAAAGTATATTTTCTACCACCTATGCTAGCAGTTCTAGTAGGCCCAAAGAGATCCATATGCAAAAGTTGAAGAGGTTTTGAAGTAGAAACAATGTTTTAGACTTTAAAAGAAGATCTTGTTTGTTTTCCTAGTTGACATGCATCACAAATTTGATCTTTTGCAAAATCTAGTTTTGTAAGACCAATGACAAGATCATTTTTAGAAAGTTTGTGAATAGTATGCATGCTAGAATGACCAAGTTTTCTATGCCAAACCCAGGGATCATCAAGAATGGAAGCTAGACAGATTTGATTACCAACACTATCTAAGTTACTGATAGTATAAATATTTCTGTCCCTATTTCCAGAGAGAATAACTTTACCTAATTCATCTTCAATAAACCAGCCATGTTTTTTGAAACGTACCTCGTAGTCATTGTCACATAGTTGACTAATGCTGAGAAGATTGTAACCAAGTTCATCAACCAGATACACTTCATCTACATCATATGTTAAGCTTAGAGGAACCTTTCCAACTCCAATTATATTTCCTTTTGATTTATCTCCAAAGGTAACTGTTCCTCCGTCTAATTTGGTGACAGTTTTGAATAATTGTTTGTCACCAGTCATATGTCTGGAACACACGCTGTCAAGATACCATTTTCCTTTTCGATTCTTCTTGCGGTGTTCCTACAAAACAAAATTACTTGTTTTTAGGTACCCAAGCCTGTTTGGGTCCTGAATGGTTAGTTTTCTGAGTGTTAGTTTGACTAGAGGATTTAGGTCGCCAGATCCATCTCCTATTGTCCTTGAACCCGCAACGGTTAGAAGTGTGACAAAGTTTTCCACAATAAAAACACAACGGATTATTGTGATTTTCAGACCTCCTTTCTGCTCTAATTCTGTTCCTACATTGGTTAGTGTTGTGACCATTTTTACCAAATAAGAACATGCATGAAGGTTTCTAGTTCTAATCAAAGAATTATGAGGAACAGTCTGATTTGATTTGACAGAACTATGACTGGTGGATTTTCATAATCCATTCAGTTGAAGTTCATTAACTTCATCTTGAAGCATGGCAAGCTCAATTTCACAAACTTTCAGATTCAAAGCCCAATCGTTCTTTTCTCTTTGGATTTTTTTGAGTTCATTTAGAACTTTTTCAATATCAACACCAAATTCTTGAAGTTCATAACAGTTGGGGCATGTAGGAAGACGTACCTCGTTGGTTCTCTCGTCTGCCATAAGACCAAGTTCACCTGAATCTTCTTCCTCATCTGTTCCGTCGTCTGCCATGAGCCCAAGATTTTCTGAGTCCTTATTGTTGTCTTCTTTTATGACCATGAAATACATATTTGTAATTTCTTCATGGTCAGATTCTTCTTCATCACTCCAGGCTCCAAAGGACTTCGTTTTTTGAAGGTTCCTGCTGAGCCTTTTCTTCAGTTCGGGACAATCAGTTTGAATGTATCCATGCTTTCTACATTAGTAGAATCTTCCATCATTCTTATCATTTTCATTATTTGTCCTTCCTTTTCTGAAGGTTGATTTTCCTCTTCTGCTATTTCTGTTTTTCCTTATCATGCTTGTTACAACTTGGGAGAGCATGGATATGTTTTCATCTTGTTCTCCTCCTTCCTTTTCTTCTTCATTTTCTAGTTTAGCTACAGTTGATTTAAAGTCAATTGTTTTCTTCTTTTCTTGTTGAATTTGTCTGTCTAAGTGAGTTTTCTCAAAGGCAATTAAATCACTTCTAAATTTATCGTAGGACATTTTGTCAAGATCTTGACATTCCAGAGCGATAACCTTGGGCTGCCAAATTATGGGTAGACTTCTAAGAATTTTTCTAACTTGCTCTCCGCTCTTTATTGGTCTACCAAAAGATCTTAGATCTCCGAGGATTTTGCTGAAACTGGAGAACATTTCCTCCACTAATTCTCCATCCTTCATTTGAAATAACTCATAGTCACGAACAAGAAGATTAATTCTTGTTTCCTTTACCTTGTTGGTTCCTTCATATGTGACGTCCAATTTATCCCACATTTCTTTAGCAGTTTCGCAGCTTGAGATCTTTTCATACTCTTCTCCACTGATAGCATTGTACAGTAGGTTTTTCGCTTTAGCATTCAAAGTTATGACAACGTCTTGTTCATCAGTATAATCATCTAAGTCAAGTGGATAAGTTGATACAATGAATTAACCATTCTCGTCTTTCTTTGGTGGAATTGGAAGATTCCTTTTTTTGATTACACGCCAAACTTTAATGTCATAAGACATAGTGTATGTTTCCATACGAACTTTCTATTGAGAAAAGTGTTGTCCGTTGAAATATGGAGGTCGTACCTGAGAGGTTCCTTCTTGAAATAATGCACCAACGACTGTATTTGATCCCATGATCATTTCCTCACTAGCTGTTAAGCAAAATCTGTGAGCCTTGCTCTAATACCAATTGAAAATATG
>AWOL01S0064624.1:767-23905 GCA_000715115.1 Nicotiana otophora
GTATGCATTTTTGTTATAGACATTATGGGTATGTCGGGGCCCTGTTCCGGCAATGTTGTAGCATTTATGTTCTTTTAGAGGCTCATAGACAGGTGTCGACTTATGTATGGTTTAGAATGCCTTGTCGGCTGATTTTTGTTGTATAGTCTTTTATGGCATCATGGTAGCTCGTACCTTATATATAGTTTCTTGACAGTCTTGTCGTCCCATGTTATGTATGTTCATGACATTATCTTTCATTGTTGGATGTTCATCATCCATGTCTACTATTTATATTGATCTTGTTGGCCCTTAAAGATAATAAGGAAGGTTAGATAAAATGTACGTTCGTGCTCGGCAAGTATGGCCCGGGTGCTAGTCATGACCCTCCAGTTGGGTCATGACAGATCATTTGCTACTCATAGAATTTGCCTACAACAATAGTTATCCTGCTAGCATTCAGATGGCAACGTTCAAGGCTTTATATGGTAGGAGATATAGATATCCTATTGGGTGGTTGGAGATTGGGAAAGCAGAGTTTATGTGGCCATACCTCATGCATTAGGGTATGGAGAAACTTGTGTCCTATCCGGATGTTCATCGTAGGTATTTAGAGTACAAAGAAGATGATTGGGTATTCTTGAAGGTTTTCCCCATGAATGGTGTAATGCTATTTGGTAAGAAAGGGAAATTGAGTCCGAGGTATGTCGGACCATACAGAATCATTCATAGGGTTGGTGAAGTGGCGTACAAGCTTGACCTACCACCTGAGATGTCATTAATGCACCCGGTATTTCATGTGTCTATGTTGAAGAAAATAGTTGGAGACCCGACACTCATTGTTCCGGTTGAGACTATTGAGGTTAATGAAGAACTAACTTATAAAGAAATTCAAGTTGCCATTCTTGATAGGCAAGTCTGAAAGCTAAGAAATAAAGAAATTGCCTCCGTGAAAGTGTTATGATGAAACCAACAGGTTGAAGAGGCTACTTTGGAGGCCGAGGAAGAGATGAAGAAGAAGTACTCTCACTTGTTTGAATAACTACATAGTTAGGTAGTTGTGTTCGATGAAAATGTTAAGAGCTTATCTTCTATGAATTATGTATATTTTGTTAGGATTGGATTTCAGGATTCTCTGACAAGTAGATAGGCACAGTTACATGGGAAACTCTGCCGAAATTTTTGGAAATTTATGGAGTTAGTAAAATTGGGAATTTTGGTATGTGGATGAGGATTTAAGTCACATTGGGTGTCTATGGCGGATTCTAACCCTCATTCTAGGACGAATGATCTTAAGTGGGGAAGAATATAATGACCCGACTTGTCATTTTGAACATTTACGTCCTTTCAACTATTTGAAATCTTGAGTAGCTTCATATGATGTATTATGACCAAGTTTGAGATTTTTTGTATTCAACCTCGGATCGGAGTTTTGATGATTCAGTTAGGTCCGAATGGTGATTTTGGACTCGGGTGTATGCCCGGATTTAATTTGGATATTTTTAGGATATTTCGACGTCGTTTATTCAATCATAAGTGGTATCACATTAAGCAAATAAGCTCCAAATTCAGTTTTGATTGAAGTATTAGATCCGTATAGAAATTACAGAGCCATAGAAAAAAGAATTGTCGAATTCGAATATCGTATGAGAGAGTTATGCCCATTTTCGTGCGAAATAGAAAATATTTCCCATCGCCAGTGCCCAGGGTAGCGTGGGGCACTAGCCCTGGTGTTGGGATTTCTTTTAGGTTGTGGAAACAGTGCCACAGGCTGCGTCCCACGTCACCTGTGGCGCCCAAAATATTATATACTTATTTCGGGGTTCATTGTTTCTCATTTCTCTTGGCCGAAATTTGGGGTTTTCCTCCACTATCTCAAGACCTCCAACTCCCCCCATCTTCATGGTGTGTAATACATACTAATTTGGTGCTTAATCCTATCAATTACACACTAAAACTAACTCAATCCTCCATAAATACATAGATCTTCAAGTAATTTCCTCAAGAACTCAAAGGATGATTTTGCAAGATTTCTTCCAAAGGGTAATCCTACACCCTTAGACTTACATTTATGGATATATTATGGGAATATAGTATTAATTATGTTTTGGAACATATGGTATGGTGATTGGAAGCCATGAGTTCCCAATTTAAATTCATAACTATTGTAGAGATTGAAAGGTGATTATTTGATGGAATTTTGTTGGTTGAGTGTGGATGGATGGTAATGTATGTGATGTTAGAAGCTATGAATTATTTAAGAATGACGGTGGGATAAATTGTTGGTAAATGGTAGTAGTTGGATGAACTAATTCTATGGTTAAGAGGTGTAGAGATTCATGCCTACTTGGTGTTTGATAAAATGCCTAAATGGCCTAAATTATGAAATTTCTTACTAATATTGGTCCCATTGGATGTTCTTATTGTAGATTGAAGTTGGTTAGTGTAGTGGATTGTTGCAATATCATTAAGGGACGAATTTTAGGTATGTTTGCTAAACTCCTCTTTTAGAATTGAATCCCACGGTATTCATGTAGTTTATGTAAGTCCCTAGTTGTTTATTATAAAATTGGCTATTCCAAATAAGTTTGTGTTGAAAGATACGTGTTTAATATGTATCCCAAATGCTTTTATCATGTTATGTTATCATTTGAGAATGTTTTCAAAGTATAGGTTGTGCATTAATAATGTTTCAACTTCAAGTCAAGTTCAAACGAAGACTATTATGCTAAATTTTGTGAAAAACCTCTATGTGCCTAAGACTCTAAATTGCCCACATGTGTACTAAAAACCCTGATTTGAAACGCCTTCTTGATGATGAAGATGGTGATGTTTGTAAGTGAAAAAGGTGAGCATGAAATAATAAATACGGCTGGCGTGTCAAGAATAATTTTATAATTGTGGCCACTAGTGCCAATGAAATGGAAATATGTGAAAAAAGTATGAATTGAGATGATTAGTAGAAAAGGATGATGTCGATACACGTATCATTATGGTGAGACGGCCTAGCTGATTGGGTCGTGATCAGTCGCCATGCCGCACAAATAGTGGTGATTGTGCTGGATATTGTAATTGAAATTGTGATTATGGTTGATGTCTCAGATGAGAAGGCCTAGCCGATTGGGTCATGATCGCAATTCGTGCTGAAAGTACGGTGGTATTGGTATTGTGAATGGTGGCATATTGGTACTAAAGATCTAACAACTTAAGATATGGAAATTTATTTGAACACTATTTTGGTCCTAACTTGACAAGGTGGGTTGCTCTGATGGTAAGCACCCTCCACTTCCAACCAAGAGGTTGTGAGTTCGAGTCACCCCAAGAGCAAGGTGGGGAGTTCTTGGAGGGAAGGATGCCGAGGGTCATTTGGAAACAGCCTCTCTACCCCAGGGTAGGGGTAAGGTCTGCGTACACACTACCCTCCCCAGACCCCACTAGTGGGATTATACTGGGTTGTTGTTGTTGTNGAGATGATTAGTAGAAAAGGATGATGTCGATACACGTATCATTATGGTGAGACGGCCTAGCTGATTGGGTCGTGATCAGTCGCCATGCCGCACAAATAGTGGTGATTGTGCTGGATATTGTAATTGAAATTGTGATTATGGTTGATGTCTCAGATGAGAAGGCCTAGCCGATTGGGTCATGATCGCAATTCGTGCTGAAAGTACGGTGGTATTGGTATTGTGAATGGTGGCATATTGGTACTAAAGATCTAACAACTTAAGATATGGAAATTTATTTGAACACTATTTTGGTCCTAACTTGACAAGGTGGGTTGCTCTGATGGTAAGCACCCTCCACTTCCAACCAAGAGGTTGTGAGTTCGAGTCACCCCAAGAGAAAGGTTGGGAGTTCTTGGAGGGAAGGATGCCGAGGGTCATTTGGAAACAGCCTCTCTACCCTAAGGTAGGGGTAAGGTCTGCGTACACACTACCCTCCCCAGACCCCACTAGTGGGATTATACTGGGTTGTTGTTATTGTTGTTGTTGTTGTTATTTTTGTCCTAACTTGAGGTTTGATGTTGTCTGAATGTTCCACTAATATTATGATTATTCTTGCTTGTATTATTAGTCGTTCTATTGAGAGGATATTTTGTCATTCATACTAGTACTATTCCATATATACTAATGTCCATTTTATCGGGGGAAATGCATCTTTAATGGATGCAGGTGGTTCTACAGCAAGAGACATTGATCAGTGATAGCAGTACACCCTCTTCCCAGCTGACTTGGTGAGCCCCACTTCATTTCGGGGTCATGTATCTTTTTTCTTTGTGTATTGTGTTTGAGGTATAGCCGGTGCCTTATTGCCGACACTATCATAGTACTCTTTTATATCTATTAGAGGCTCTGTAGACATAGTATGGGTTGTATATTAGTGCTGGGGAAGTCAAACAAGTTATTTTCACAACCCCATTTTCCCCTCCGTAGGATTCGTGATGGCACCTAGTTTCTAAGACTAGGTAAGCCTAACAATTTGTGGAATCAATGAATAATAAACTGAACTCCAATCTCAACACATGAAATATAAAAATAAAACTGCCATTCAATAATTACAACTCCCAAAATCGGGTGGAAACAAGTCACATGCTTCTAAGAGCAAATACTAAGTGTCTCTATATATTAGAGTCTAAAGAAAAATAAGGAAAACAACATAGTAAGGATATATGGGGACTCCGAGGTCTATGGACGCTGGCATATATACCTTGAAGTCTCCACGTGTGGTCCAACTCACTGGTATCTGGTCTGGTGGGGAAAACCTGGATCTGCACAAAAAGATGTGTAGAAGTATAGTATGAGTACACCACATAGGTACACAGTAAGTGCCAAGCCTAACCTCGGTAGGGTAGTGACGAGGTCGGGTCAGGGCCCTACTAGTTTAAAAGAAAAGTAAGGCAGAAGATATAATAATATTTTGAAATGACTGAGAGTTTAAACAATAAGAAGTTTCAGAAAATATCAGCATGGTATATAGAGGTAAACTACATGGGCACTCCCGAGGTACACCGCATTATAGTCCCAAAAGTAAATATGCAGTACATGGGGATCTCCCGAGGAACCGCCTCGTAGTCCCAAAAGTAAATTGCAGTATAGGGGGATCTCACGAGGAACCGCCTCATAGTACCAAAAGTAAATATGCAGTACTGGGGGATCTCCCAAGGAACCATCTCGTAGTCCCAAAAGTAAATATGCAGTACTGGGGGATCTCCCAAGGAACCATCTCGTAGTCCCAAAAGTAAATATGCAGTATAGGGGGATATCCCGAGGAACTGCCTCATAGTCCCAAAGTAAATATACAACAGATATCCGAAGGAAACAACGAATTTACATCAAGAATCTCAAAGTTAAAGATTTAAATCAAATCAAATAAGCAGCTAATTCAGCTAAGCATGTTTCATATATTGCAAGTAAGAGTTAGGGCATGTAGACATGTGATACTAGACTAAACATGATCACTACATATTCTAAACCAACTAAGTTAAAGAATTTAATAGAAGACTACTCAGCAAGAACCGATATTTCAAAATTTAGCCCGTGTTCACTACGCTTATCACAAAATGTTACAACAGTATCAAAGTCTAAGGGGATCCCCCCCCCTCCACACATACACACATAAGGGTTAGACAAGCCACTTACCTCAAGCCAAGCTTAATCAGTCAATAAGAATGCATTTCCCTCGCTTTTCCGGCTTTGATCGGCTCGAATCTAGTCACAATTAATTCGATTCAGTCAATACAAATTATAGAAATTAATTTTATATGAAAATAAATATTTTTCAATAAAACCCGAAATGTATCTCAAAAATCGTCGGTGGGGCCCACGTCTCAGAAACCGACAAAAATTACAAATATGAATGCCCATTCAACCACCCCGATAAAATTTATAAAATATGAACGCCCATTCAACCACGAGTCCAACCATATAAAATTTATCAAATTCCGACATCAACTCGACCTACAAATCTCAAATTCTTATTTTGAAATCACTAGGCCCAAATCCTCTAATATCACCTAAAAACATGTAATCTAGTCGAAATACTTAGTGATAATCCAATATTATTGACTAAAAATGATCATAAGTGACTTACCTCAAGTTTTCCTGTGAATTCTCTCTGACAATCGCCCCAAATCGTGTTGGAAATGTCCAAAAATGACAAAAATAAACTCGGAACCCTCTGTGTTTGTACACTGCCCAGAGGTTCCACTTTTGCGGCACTTTTAACCGCATTTGCGGTTCCCTTTTTGCGTTAAATCTCCCACTTCTGCGGACTCGCTTCTGCTGTCCAAGGCCCTCTTAGCCCAGGCCACATCTGCAATCATTGCGTCGCTTCTATGACATCTCATCCACTTATGCAGACCATCCGCTTCTGCAATGCTAGGATCATTTCTGCGAGCTCGCACCAGCGAGCCAAATTCCCCAGGTGCGATTGTATCAGTAGGAAATAGCAAGTTTCAATTGTTCTAAGTCCACATTTGATTCGTTAACTATCCAAAACCCGCCTGAGGCCCCCGGGACCTCAACTAAATACACCAAGTCCTAAAACATCATACAAACTTGGTCGAAACCTCAAATCACATCAAACAATGCTAAAAACATTAATCATACCTCAATTCAAGCCTAATTAACTTAAGAATATTCAACTTATATATTCGATGCTGAAACCTATCAAACCAGTTATATTTTAAAACTCACCGGACCCGAACGAGTTACCCCGACAAGTCTCATAACGGGGTTGTATTACTCAAAATGACCGGCTGGGTCATTATATTCTCCCCTTCTTAATTAAATGTTTGTCCTCGAACATGGTTAGAATCATACCTCTAGCCTCAAATAGGCGTGGATATTTGCTCTACATCTCCCACTCAATCTCCTAGGTAGCGTCTCCGACTGGCTGGCCTCTCCACTACACTTTTACTGAAGCTATATTCTTTGATCTCAGCTTTCAAACTTGACAGTCTAAAATGGTCACCCGCTCCACATCATACGTCAAATTATAATCCAATTGTACTGTACTGAAATCCAAAACATGAGACGAATCCTCGACCTACTTTCGGAGCATCGATGCATAAAACATTGGATGAACACCCGATAGACTAGGCGGTAATACAAGTTCAAAAGCCACCTCTCCAATCTTCTTAAGTATTTCAAGAGGCCCAATATACCTAGGACTCAGATTGACCTTCTTTCTGAACCTCAACACATCCTTCATGGGTGAAATATTGAGGAGAACTTCCTCCCCAACCATGTAAGAAACATCACGGACCTTCCGGTCCGCATAACTCTTCTGTCTAGACTACTCCGTGCCATGTTGATCCTGAATCAATTTAACGTTTTCCAAAGAATCCTGCACCAAATCAGTACCCAATAGCCTAGACTCAACCAGCTCAAACCAACTCACCACAGACCGGCATCGTCTCCCATATAAAGCCTCATACAGATTCATCTGAATGCTCGATTGGTACCTATTATTGTAAGCAAATTCTGCAAGTGGCAGAAACTGATCCCAAGAACCCCCAAAATCAATAACACAAGCGCGTAGCATATCCTCCAATATCTGAATAGTGCGCTCTAACTGTCCGCCCATCTGAGGGTGAAATGATGTACTAAACTGAACCTATGTACCTAATTCTCGTTGCACTGCTCTCTCCAAAATTGTGATGTAAACTACGTGCCCTGATCCGAAATGATGGACATTGGCACACCGTGTAGGCGAACATTCTCGCGGATATAAATCTCAGCCAGTGTCTCAGAAGAATAGGTAGTACCAACTGGAACAAAATGTGCGGACTTGGTTAACCGATCTACAATCACCCAAACAACATCAAACTTCCTCAAATTTTGTGGAAGCCCAACTACAAAGTACATGGTAATACGCTCCCACTTCCATTCCAGAACTTCAAGTCTCTGAAGTAATCCACTAGGTCTCTGATGCTCGTACTTCACCTGTTGACAATTTAAAGACCGAGATACAAACCCAACTATATCTTTCTTCATTCGCCTCCACCAATAGTGCTGCCTCAAATCTTGATACATCTTCGCGACACCTGGATGATTGGAGTACCGCAAACTGTGAGACTCCTAGAGAATCAACTCACGCAAACCATCTAAATTAGACACCCATAGCCTACCCTACATCCGTAATACACTGTCATCACCAATAGTGGCTTACTTGGCATCACCGTACTGAACCGTGTCCTTAAGGACAAGTAGATGGGGGTCATCATATTGACGTTCTCTAATATGATCATAGAGAAAAGATTGAGAAATCACATAATCTAGAACTCGGCTCGTCTTGGAAATACCTAATCTGACAAACTGGTTGGACAAGGCCTAAATATCCAAGGCTAAAGGCATCTCTGCTACCGGTAAGAATGCTAAGCTGCCCAAACTCTCCACCTTACGACTCAAGGCATCAGCCACTACATTGACCTTTCTAGGATGATAGAGAATGGTGATAACATAATACTTAAGGAACTCCAACCATCTCTGTTGCCACAAGTTAAAATCCTTTTGTTTAAACTGATGTTGTAGACTCCGGTGATCAGCGAAAACCTTACAAGGAATACCATACAAATAGTGTCACTAGATATTCAAGGCATGGACAATAGCTGCTAACTCGAGGCGGATAATTCTTCTCATGTACCCTTAACTATCTGGACGCATAGACAATAACCATACCGTCTTGCATCAATATTGCGTCTAGACCAATACACTACGCATCACAATATACAGTATAAGACCCTAAACCTGTAGGTAAGACCAATACTGGGGCTGTAGTCACAGTTGTCTTGAGCTTTTGAAAGATCTCCTCACATTCCTTGGTCCACCTGAATGGAGCACTCTTCAGGGTCAATCTGGTCATAGGTGCTGCAAAAGACAAAATGCCCTCTACAAATATACGGTAATACCCCGCCAAGCCAAGAAAACTCCGGATCTCCGTAGCTGAGGATGGTCTGGGCATACTCTGCACTGCTTCAATCTTCTTTGGGTCTACCTTAATCTCCTCACTCGATACTACAAGACCCATAAATGCTACCGTGTCTAGCCATAACTCACACTTCAAAACTTTTGCATATAACTTCTTCTCTCTCAAGGTTTGAAGTACAGACCTCTAGTACTGCTCATGATCCTCCCAACTTTGGGAGTACACCGGAATGTCGTCAATAAACACGATGATGAAGGAGTCGAGATAGGGCTGAATTACACTGTTCATCAAGTGCATGAATGTCATTGGGGTGTTGGTTAGCCCAAACAACATAATAAGGAACTCGTAATGGCCATACCGAGTCCCGAAAGCAGTCTTCGGGATGTCTGGCTCCTGAATCTTTAGCTGGTGATAGCCTGAACGCAAGTTTATTTTAGAGAATACCCAGGAACCTTGAAGCTGATCAAATAGGTCATCAATACGAGGCAATTGATATATGTTCATCACTGTCACCTTGTTCAACTGGCGGTAATCAATACACATCCGCATAGAACCATCCTTCTTCTTCACAAATAAGAAAAGAGTACCCCCAAGGCGATACACTGGGACAAACAAAACCCTTATCAAATTGCTCCTATAACTGCTCTTTTAATTCTTGCAATTATACTGAGGCCATACGATATGGTGGAATAGAAATGGGTTGAGTGCCCAGTAACAAATCAATGCCAAAGTCAATATCTCTGTCGAGCGGCATGCCCGGAAGATCTGCCGGAAATACGTCTACAAAATCCTTAACTACTGGAACTAACTAGACGGCAGGAGTATCAACACTAACATCTCTCACATAGGCCAGATACGCATCACACCCCTTCTCAACCATTCGCTGAGCTTTAAGAAATGAAACAACTCTGCTAGGAACATGATCCAAGGTACCTCTCTACTGTAGCCATGGTAGACCTGGCATAGCCAACGTCACCGTCTTGGCATGATAATCAAGGATAGTGTGATAGGGCGACAACCAGCTCATGCCCAAAATAACATCAAAATACAACATACGGAGCAATAATAAATCAGCTCTTATCTTTAAACTACTGATCATAGTCAAACACGACCGATATACGTGGTCAACAATAATAGAATCATCCACGGGTATAGATACATAAACAAAAGAACTCAAAGAATCACGGGATATGTCCAAATATGGGGAAAAATAAGATGACACATAAGAATAAGTGGAGTGTGGATCAAATAAGACTGATGCATCTCTATGATAGACCGGAACAATACTTGTCATATAGAATCTGATGCAATTGCCTCTGTCCTAGAAGGAAGGGCGTAATATTTGGCTTGGCCTCCCTCTCTAGGGTGACCTCTACCTGTCCGACCTCCGCCTCTAGCTGGCTTTGCAGGTGGAGTGGTAGCTGGTGCAACAATCATGGCCTGGGAAGCCTGAGGACCCTGTGGAATAGGTAGAGCCTACAAAATCTATGGAGGTGCACTCTCCTGAATCTGGGGCAATCCCTAACCATATGACGAGTGTCACCAGACTCAAAACAAACTCTCAAAGGACGTGACTGCTGTGACTGGCTCGGGCCTGATCAACTGGACTAACCACTGGAAGCACCCCGTACAGGAGATACTCTAGACACTGGTACTGCATAATAAGGATCCTGAAGCCTAGTAGTGGACAGAGCACTGCTGGCAGCCAGAAGTGCTAAATGAACAGGGCGACCCATATAACCTCTACCCTGAGGAGCTGTAGTTGGGGCACGAGTACCACTTAAAGTTCCAAACTCTCGAGACCTCTTGGCTTCTCTCTCCTCTCTATCCCGAGTCAACATACCTTCCAACCTCCTAGAAATCCCTACTACCTGCTGGTACATAATATCCATATCCAACTCGTGGGCCATGTTCAATCTGATACTGGGGTTGGGCCCCTCAATGAACCGATGAACCCGCTCTCGGACAGTAGCAACCAAGATTGGTGCATACCTAGCCAAACCGCTGAATCAGACCGCATACTCTGACACGGTCATAGAACCCTGGCGCAACTGCTCAAACTCTGCGCNGAATGAACAGGGCGACCCATATAACCTCTACCCTGAGGAGCTGTAGTTGGGGCACGAGTACCACTTAAAGTGCCAAACTCTCGAGACCTCTTGGCTTCTCTCTCCTCTCTATCCCGAGTCAACATACCTTCCAACCTCCTAGAAATCCCTACTACCTGCTGGTACATAATATCCATATCCAACTCGTGGGCCATGTTCAATCTGATACTGGGGTTGGGCCCCTCAATGAACCGATGAACCCGCTCTCGGACAGTAGCAACCAAGATTGGTGCATACCTAGCCAAACCGCTGAATCAGACCGCATACTCTGACACGGTCATAGAACCCTGGCGCAACTGCTCAAACTCTGCACGCCATGCATCTCTATGACTCTAAGGAACTTATTCCCTCAAGAACATACCTGAAAAATAAGTCCAAGTGAGTGAAGTTCCTAAGCCGAACTATCCAACTTGTATGCCCGCCAATACTGGTAGGCCACTCCTCTAAGCTGAAATATCGTGAAATAAACCCCACTAGTCTTCGCAACACCCAAAGTTCAGAGGATACGGTGGCACTCCTCAAGAAAAACCTAGGCATTCTCTGATGCCAAGCCACTGAAATTAGGTGGGTGGTACTTCTTGAACCTCTCGAGTCTGAATTGCTACCCCTCTGAAACTACTGCCATAACCTCGGGCCGAACTGGTACAATTGGCTGCACTAGTATAACCTCTGGGGCATGGTCAACTTAGGCCAGTGGCTTTGGTGTACGGGAGGTGGGAGTCTGTGCTCCTCCCCCAGCCTGAGATGTGGCAGGAGCAAGTGGAATTAACACTGCCTGAGCTAGAGTGTCAAACATGTTCAAAAATAGGGCAAGAGTCACTTGAAGTGCAAGGGTAGTAACAGGAGTATCATGTACCTGCTCTCAAACTGGAGCTACTGGTGGCTCTACTACAACAGCTCGTGCAGGTGCTCTGGCTACACCACGTGGTCTTCCTCGGCCTCTAATCCGGCCTCTGTCCCGGCCCCATCCTCTTGCGGCTCCAACAAGGGGCATGGGTGTCTGATCATCGGATCTAGTTGTGTGTGTCCTCACCATCTATGAGAGAATAAAAAGACAAGAGTTTAGAATTTCTATGTCAACAAATGTGCACGATAAGGAATCAAAGAAGTGAACAATTTCCTAACAGTTCTGTAGCCTCGCAAAGATAAGTACAAACGTCTCCGATCCGTGAGACTCTACTAAACCTGCTTGTAACTCATAACACCTATGAACCTAGAGCTCTGATACCAAGATGTCACGACCACATTTTTCCTTCCGTGGGATGTCGTGATGGAACCTAGTCTCTAAGACTAGGTAAACCTAACAATTTGCGGAATCAATGAATAATAAACTAAAGTCCAATCTCAACATATGAAATATAAATATAAAACTGTCATTCAATAATTACAACTCCCAAAACATGGTGAAAGCAAGTCACAAGCTTCTTAAAGCAAATACTAAGTATCTCTATAAATCAGAGTCTAAAGAAAAATAAGGAAAACAACATAGTAAGGATAGAGGGGGACTCCAAGGTCTGCACAAGCTAGCAGATATACCTTGAAGTCTCCACGTGCGGTCCAACTCAATAGTATCTGGTCTGGTGGGGAGAACCTGGATTTGCACATAAAGATGAACAGAATTGTAGTATGAGACACCACAACGGTACACAGTAATTGCCAAGCCTAACATCGGTAGGGTAATGACGAGGTCGACGAGGTCAGGTTAGGGCCCTACTGGTTTAAAAGAAAAGTAAGGCAGAAGATATGATAATATTTTGAAATGACTGAAAGTTTAAACAATAAGAAGTTTCAGAAAATATCAGCACAGCAAATAGAGATAAGCTACTAGGGCACTCCCTTGGAACTGCCTCGTAGTCCCAAAAGTAAATATGCAGTACAAAGGGATCTCCCGAGGAATTGCCTCGTCGTCCCAAAAGTAAATATGCAGTATAGGGGGATCTCCAACAAAACCGCCTCGTAGTCCCAAAAGTAAATATGCAGTATAGGGGGATCTCCAACAAAACCGCCTCGTAGTCCCAAAAGTAAATATGCAGTACTAGGGGATCTCCCAAGAAACCACCTCGTAGTCCCAAAAGTAAATATGCAGTATAAGGGGATCTTCCGAGGAAGCGCCTCGTAGTCCAAAAGTATAAATGCAACAGATATCCGAAGGAAACAACGCATTTACAGTAAGAATCTCATAGTTAAAGATTTAAATCCAACCAAATAAGAAGGTAATCCAGCTAAGCATGTTGCACATATTGTAGGGAACGTAGACATATGATACTAGACTAAACATGATCATTACATATACTGAAGCAACTCAGTTAAAGAATTTAATAGAAGACTACTCAGCAAGAACTGATATTTCCAAATTTAGCTTGTGTACGCACTCGTCACCTCGCGTACACGATGATCACATGTCACAAAATGTTACAACATTATCAAATTTTAAGGGGATTTCCTCCACACAAAGTTAGACAAGCCACTTACCTCAAGCCAAGATCAATCAGTCAATAAGAATGTATTTCCCTCAATTTTCTAACTCCAATCGGCTCGAATCTAGTCATAAATAATTCGATTCAGTCAATACAAATTATATGAATTATTTCCATATAACAATACAGATTTTTTAATAAAACCCCAAAATCTAACTCAAAAATTGCCTGTGGGGACTCATATCTCGAAACTAGACAAAACTTACAAAATATGAACGACCATTCAACAACGAGTCCAACCATACCAAATTTACCAAATTCTGACTTCAACTCGACCTCCAAATCTCAAATTCTTATTTTGAAATCCCTAGGCCCAAATTCACTAATTTCACCTAAAAACATGTAATCTAGTCAAAATACTCAGTGATAATCCAATATTATTGACTAACAATGATCCCAAGTGACTTACCTCAAGTGTTTCCGTGAATTCTCTCTGAAAGTCACCCCAAAACCGTGTTGGAAATGAACAAAAATGACAAAACATTCGGAACCCTATATTTTTGTACGCTGGCCAGAGGTTCCGCTTCTGCAGAATTTTTAACCGTATATGCGGTTCCATTTTTGCGGCACATCTCCCGCTTCTGTGACACCATTCACTTCTGCGGACAAGGAGTGCACTTCTGCGTACCATCCGCTTCTGCGATGCCAGGTTCGTTTCCGCGAGCCAAATTCTACAGGTGTGATTGCATCAGTAGGCAGCATCAAGTTTCAATTGTTCTAAGTTGAAATTTGATCCGTTAACCATCCTAAACTCACCCAAGGCCTTTGGAACTTAACCAAATACACCAGCAAGTCCTAAAACATCATACGAGCTAAGTCGAAACTTCATATCACATCAAACAGCGCTAAAAATACGAATCATACCTCAATTCAAGCCTAATAAACTTAAGAATTTTCAACTTCTACATTCGATGCGGAAACCTGTCAAATAAAGTTCGATTGCCCTCAAATTTTGCACACAAGTCATAAATGACATAACATAGGTATTCAAATTTTCAGAATCAGATTCCGTCCCTATATCAAAAAGTCAACTCCCCGATCAAACTTCCAAACTTAAATTTGTATTTTAGCCATTTCAAGGCTAATTTAACTACGGACTTTCACAAAATTTGTTGAACACGCTCCTAAGTCCAAAATCATCATACGGAGCTATTGGAACCATCAAAATTCCATTTTGGGGTCGTTTACACATAAACCAACATCTGGTCAACCTTTTCAACTTAAGTTTTCATCTTGGAACCTAAGTATCTCAATTCATTTTAAAATCTTACCGGACCCGAACCAATTACCCCGGCAGGTCTCATTACAATTGTAAAGCATAAATTGATCAGTAAATGGAGGAACGAGGTTGTATAACTCAAAATGACCGGTCGAGTCGTTATAATTATGATGTGTTTGATTTACTTGTTCCACTTCAGACCATGGAAGTGTGTGTAATTTGAGACTTTAAAATTAAGCAACTAATGGTAATGAATTGGTATTGTATACATGATTTCATTATTTTCTAATTAATAAAAATATGTATTTTCTTTATTCATAAGTGAGTTTTGGGCAGAAAGTACCTAACAGGCTTACGTAACCACGTCCACTCTATTTAGCGTCGGTCGTGCTCCCCGAGTTTGGGGTGTGACACATTCGACCTTATTCGAGTTAAAACCTATTCGGCCCACGGCCTCAATTAATTAAAAGTTACATTCGACCTCGTTCGAATTAACACATATTTGACCCACGACCTCAATTAATTTGACCTCTTTTCGAATTACTACCTACTCGGCCCATGACCTTAACCAAATGAAGGCTACCTTAAACATCATTCAACCCACCCAAGTCTATTACGAACTCGATGAGGTCGAGGAATGAATAGATATAGATTACGTAAGAATGGTTGCCCAAAAGCAACTAGCAGAATGCTACAATACCAAGAGGGCAAAGATCATGCCACTTAAAGTCGGGGAGTACCTGCTTAAAGCCAAAACATAAGCAAGCAAATACCCGCGAGAAGGAAAATTGGGAACAAACTCGGACGACCCCTACAAAATCACAGCAGCAACAAGCAAATGGCCATTTCTAGAAACAATGGAAGGAAAGCGACTATCAAACAACTACAACATTACGCACCTAAAGTACTTGAACTTTTAAAAGGACGAGGTCCCCAAAGTCGCACTCTTTTTTCGCTCGCTCGAGTTTTGTCCCAATTGGGTTTTCTCGAGGAGATTTTTAACGAGGCGATGACGGGGATACTTCAGAATTGAAGTGCACATGTGGAAAGCACCAGACGGTCAGTTCATTACTCAATCTCTCACTATCTTTCCAGCTCGACCAATGAAGGGACTAGATAGACCGAGACTGGGACTGAACTACCAGCCAGCGCCCGAAAAATATGTAAATCTCTCCAAACGTATGAATAAAGCATGAGTACATGAAAGTTTATCTCTACTCTCCAAGTAAAGCTTACATTCGACCTTATTTGAATTAACACTTATTCGGCCCACAACCTCAATTAATTAAAGGTTACATTCGACCTGGTTCGAATTAACACCTATTTGACCCACAACCTCAATTAATTAAGGGTTACATTCGACCTCATTCGAATTAACACCTTTTCGGCCCACATCCTCAATTCTAAAAAGGTTACATTCGACCTCGTTCGAATTAACACCTTTTCGGCCCACATCCTCAATTCTAAAAAGGTTACATTCGACCTCGTTCGAATTAACACCTATTCGGCCCACAACCTCAATTACTTAAAGGTTACATTCGAACTCGTTCGAGTTAACACCTATTCGGCCCACGACCTCAATTATTTAAAGGTTACATTCGACCTCTTTCGAAGTAACACCTATTCGGCCCACGACCTCAATTATTTAAAGGTTACATTCGACCTCTTTCGAAGTAACACCTATTCGGCCCACGACCTCAATTAATTAAAGGTTACATTTGACCTCGTTCGAGTTAACACCTATTCAGCCCACGACCTCAATTAATTAAAGGTTACATTTGACCTCGTTCGAATTAACACCTATTCAGTATACGACCTCAATTAATTTGACCTCTTTTTGAATTACTACATAATCGGCCCACGGCCTTACCGAATAAAGGCTACCTTTAACACCGTTCAACCCACTCAAGTCTGTTAAGACAAAGGAAATCAAGCAATAAAATCACAAAAGTGCACAAATCCGAACAAAGAAAAGAAGCCAGATACAGACAACAAAACTAACACTTCATTAAGAATATTTTTTACAAAGGTGGCAGGCACGCCTACAAAAAGGTTCACATGCCCGTGGCTAAGACAAGAAAGAACTAAACACCACTCTGCTCAGCAGCGTCACCCGCTTGATCATTAAGACCATATTCACACACCTCATCGTCATCGCCAACGGGATATTCATCCTCGTACCAGGCATCCTGGTCAATCCGGTCTACGCCTACACCCTCATCGTTATCGCCAGCTTTATGTGTAGCGGGGTCATAGCCACAAGCAAACCTAGCTTTATGTGCCTTAGCATGTGCATTCTCAAAGTCGGCTTCTGATACAACCCCCGCCCCATCAGATTCCTGAATATATCCAGCTGGGCCTCGGTGTGAATCCATTACTCGTACAGATCCCGAGGAACATCAAGAAAAGAAAATGTGCAGGATGAGGACGACTGGGCCAATAACTGTGCCTTTTCGGCCTAGAGAGCAACAACTCGATCACTAAGGCCCTCAGCAACTTTTTCTAACTCCCCTATCCGCTCATCAAGTCGCTCCTCTATGAGCCTAGCTGTATCCAAAGTGCAACCCCGCTTAAAACGGAGAACGCAGATCGTGTCCTCTAGAGCTTACATTTTTCTCGCAGTTGATAACTGGGTCGACACTGCCTTCTTCAAACCCGCCACCTTCTCAGCGACCTCGCCACTCAAAGAGACCACTCGGAGTTGACACTCCTCCAGCTTGACCCTCAATGAGACCACTTGGGCCCGAAGGTCGGCACATTGGGCCTCGACTCCCCTACTCACCTCGAGCTCCTCTTCTTTGTCCTTCAACGCCCCCTTGAGCTCACTACATTTTCCGATGAGCTTCACTAATTCATCATCATTCTCCTTTAGCTTGTTTGGAGAGCCCAAAAGTTGTTACTCTCACCAAGCCGCCTGCAAAGCTCGCGGTGTTTATCACGATACTCGTGATATTTCTGCTCCATCTTTTGGAAAATGGCCTTACGCCTCTCCTCTCGGCGGAAACTTTCGATCTGCATGATCACGGTCTGAAAAGAAAGCCAGATCGAGAAAGAACAAAATCCGATTCAACATGAAAAACGAACATAAAAATGAAATACCAAACTTACCCTAAGAGCAATGTCGGTTGTGCTTTTCGACAAAGTGGAGTCCTTCAATTTCTTGAGGGTCTTACCCTCCACATCTGAATAGTGGGGACCAAGATAAGGGGCCACATCCTCCGTATTAACTACCAGATCCCGGTCTAGAGGGATCACAACAGTCCGCGTGGTCCCCTCCAATCTCACCTTGAGCCGGTGAGTCCTTATCTCATCATCCTAACCTCCTCGGCATCCATATCGGAGCTCGTCTTGTAACCATATTCGGCTACACTTTTGCCCTTCGTGTCAACTCGAGAGGAAGGATCCCCGGCCGGTAATGAGGTCCATGGCTCACCCCTTTGTAGGGCATCAGGGAATATCACCAACGGCCCTTCAAAATCCGTTTTGGCCTCAGGGAGCAACGTACATCGCTCGACCCCCGACGACGGTGGAATTGTGGGCAGTAGCTCGATATCATCTCTCAGGTCTATGGTTGATGTTTATCTGATGAAGAAATCCTCCATCGCCGAACTCCCCACACGGACAACTCCCTCATTGATATATATGGATCACCTCTTACGGGGAAGCAAATTATCATCATTCAGCGAAGATCCTTCCTTGTCATCCTCATCAATTAGATGACGCAGAGGAGAAGTAGTCGAAAGCCCCATTTCGAAAGTAGTCGATGACCGAGCAGGCCTCACCGTAGTAGAAAAATAGAAACGGCTTTCCTCTTGCAGAATGCCGAAGCAGGAGCCTTCTGCCTCCTTGAAGGCCCTTAGGCTGCCAAAGAGATTAGAACATCAACTCTTACATAAAGTTGTAATGAGCAAGCGAACACAATGTCAGAACAACATATGTAAAAGATCACTGTATGGATGAATACAGACGGACAAACTCACCGGTCACTGAAAGCTTGAGCCCGAACATCTTGATAAAGGCCGGCCATTCACAAATCCCCACTATGTGAGGAAAGACCTAGCTAACCCAGTCGTGAATGTCCGCAACCAAAGGAGGGGGCGCAGTATCAGATGAATGAGGGAAAGGCAGAATATTAGGCTACAATCAAAGCGAGAAAATTAAGCGCTTAGCAAAAACTAATTACGGGCATAATTCCATGCCATAGGAAATCCATTCGCGTTGGGCACCACGTCCTCGGTCTTGACGTATAAGTAGCTGAGCCATAATCAATTATTTGCTTTATCGTGCATCCTTACTACCAAATTCTTACTTCCTCGATAGCGAATATGCAACATCGTCCCTCTATAGAAATTAGGTGTGAAGAGGTGCATCAGGTGGCGAAGCGAGATCCCACGGCCATCCAATTTCGCGTATTTCATCAACATGCAGATAAGTTTGTAGATGTAAGGTAAAAGTTGGGCTTGGGAGACGCAGAAGTAGCAACAAAATTCCTCTACCAATGGGAGAAGGGGAAAGGAGTAGCCTACATAGAACAGATATACTAGAATGTGCAGTATCTGGGGAAATGAATCTACACCACGTCGCGCTCCGCAGGGACCAGATCGATGTGGGCTATAATTTTGAACTTCACCCTGAACTTCGAGCATCGATTCCGAGGCCTCGGGGTCGTCCTCGGGTAACTTCGAGCAATTAGATCGAGGATTTTCACTATGAGGAATCACTACTAAAAAATTAGGTTTTAGCGACGAACAAATTCTATAGCTAAACAGAAAATTCCGTCGCTAATCATATTTAGCGACGGATTAGCAACAAATTATTAAGAAATTCTGTTAGCTACGAGCGTTTTAGCGATGACGTTCGTAGCTAATTCAAGTTTTTTTTTGTAGTGAATTATTTCCTCCACCGTAGGGAACCCCTTATCCTCGAGGGCAGCAGAAGCGCTGTCATCGTAAGGAGGCACACACACCGCCAGGGGAGCAAGATTAGATGCCGCACGAGAGCCGGAAGTTGAGTTAACCATAGTCTTGAAGGAATATGTCTAAAGAACTGAATTTGGAAGCAAAAGTCACTAGAACCAGAGGAATGAGCATGCAACGACGAAGCAGAATAGAGACTAGGGTTCAATATGGAAAACAAAACAGAGAAATATAGGGGATTCAATATCGGATAAAAGCAAAACAAAATCAAATGGCCTCAGATCCCTATTTATAAGTGCTCGAGCACCAAAACCAAGAAATCAATCCATCATTATCCAGCGCAGATATCGAAACGACATAGGCGTAATAAACGACACATAGCGTCCGGAAAATACGTCATAATGACGCATGATGTCATGACGGCATTTTGAAAAGACGCATCCCCAAAGCTTGCAACTTACAAAAAGTCATGTTACCACCTTGCCTAAAGCACCGCTACCCAACTGGCTCGCCCGATTTCATCAACAACGACAAAACAGAGTCTGCTCACCAAGGCCGCCCGACCTCGGCCTTAATAATCGGAAGGACTAACTGTATAGGCCAAAAATATGCCATTGGAATATTAAGCATAAAATGGCATTAATGAATGTCATCGGTCGAGCTCGCCTAAGCCATAGTGAGATTAACGGTCGCGGTGTCAATATAAGCTGTGATCGAGATATCAATAGAGCGCAGTCAAAATGTCAACAAGGGTCGAGGTCGAGATCGATTATTAGTGATGAGACTTGTAGCGACTAATTTGTCAGAATATGTTATTAAAAAGGAGAATATGCAAGTGAATATTCCCGGTGTTTGTACTATTAGGGTTTTCTAAAAACATGAGCCCATATATATAGAAAGAAGAGACAATGATAAGAGCATGTAATATTTTTCTGATAAGAAGACTTTTGAGAAGAAGACTTCCTTTCGGATAAAAACACAAAGACTACCTTTTTATAAAGATTCTCGTTCATATTATTCACCTCTTTTTCACCAGATCCAAGGATTGTTCATGCAAATCTTGGATCTATCTGTCATCCATCGTTGTCAGGCAGAATATTCATCGTGTCCATTCATTATCGGGTGAATCATTCTTTTTATTTACATAAATTCCATTTATTGACATTTATTGCTAGATATATCTCATTTAATATTGTTGTTGCAAGAGTATTTTATATTTATTGTCATCAATCACATGCGAACTCAGTCCCATCTACTGTGCATCCTTACGCTTAATATCTAGAGTCATTATCCTTAACTAGATTTGATCATTCATTATATAATTTTAATAGTTTAACCGGAGATTATATTTCTTGGTCAAACAAAGGTAAGAAAGTATGGTTTGCCTGGCGGGTGGCGTTAGTTGGGTGACAGTCACGTCTAGGTAGTAGTTTGGGGCGTGACAAATAAATCAAGATAATTTGTATACTTAACAAGGATATCAGTAATTTAGTAATTAATGTCAATGAAGATTTAGAATTAAATCATTTCGATTATTGTGTACACATTATTTGGTCGCGTGTGCAATATATATAAGGCATCTCAGTTTACATCTACTGGGGGTTATATACATTCTTTTTCTTTTTCCCTTAGGAAGTTTCTATCACATCTTAATTTCTCTACCTGCTAGGTAAATAATATTTAGTCTTTGTAGTTGTTGAAGGAAGCTCCAGCCTCTAGTACTATGCGTTTAAAAAGTTTACCAATTGATGACTTGGTAATATAGAAGCTAATTAATTCACAATTTGTTAAGGAAAAATTGACGACCAATTCAAAACAAATATTTATCTATAAATAGGAAGCTTTACTTATTAAGTTTGTAAGAGATCAACAAAGGAAAGATCATTTAAATTGTTTCATAAGATAGTTTATACTAGAAATGGCTCTCAAAGCATTTGTATTAACCATTGCAATAATGGCTTTGTTATCTTCAATGAGCCATGCATTTGATCCCAGTCCTTTGCAGGATATTTGTGTCGCTGTTGACGACTCCATGGCTGCTGGTATATGATCAAATAATTATTTTGAATGCAAAAATCAATCTGGTCTTAGCAATTTTTATGAATATTTGTGTGCTTTTCTCCTATCCTTTTTGTTTGTTTTTTTAATTATTGAAACTTCCTTTGCAGTTTTTGTGAACGGAAAAATTTGCAAGGATCCAAAGCAGGTTATGGCAAATGATTTCTTTAAATCAGGTCTAAACATACCTGGAAATACCTCAAATCAACTTGGATCTGCTGTAACTGCTGTGAACGTCGGCAACTTACCTGGACTCAACACTCTGGGCATTTCATTAGCGCGCATTGATTATGCGCCATATGGTCTCAACCCACCTCATACACACCCCCGAGGAACTGAGATTCTTGCTGTCCTTGAGGGCACACTCTACGTCGGCTTTGTCCTTTCAAACCCTGGTCCAAATATGAAGAACAAGCTCTTTACCAAGATTCTAAATCCTGGAGATGTGTTCGTTTTCCCAATAGGTCTCATTCATTTTCAGTTTAATGTTGGAAAGACTAATGCCGTTGCATTTGCTGGACTCAGTAGTCAAAATCCAGGAGTCATCACTATTGCGAATGCAGTATTTGGTTCAGACCCACCAATCAATCCTGATGTTCTCGCGAAAGCATTCCAAGTTGACAACAAAGTTGTGGATTACCTCCAATCCCAATTCTGGTGGGATAACAACTAAAATAATAGCAAACTATATTAAGCTACAAATAGTTATGGTTATGTGAACTGCTTGTGTCACATAAATAAGTAATGTTGCCGACTGGTTTTCCTCTCCATTATACTGTGATGTATTGGATGAGGATATGTTATGGCTTGTTATGGAATAAAATTAAGTCTCCTGTTTGTGATATTCATCTTTCTCTTTGAAACAAAGTACAAGCGAAAAAGAAAGAAAAACATTGCTTAGTTCTTGCGGGAGTGGTATGCTTACCATTCACTGTCACTATCCAGGCAACTTTATTTTTCGCAATCTTTACACCGACGCATAAAAGAAAATTTTATTTGGGATAGATAAGATCCATTCATCCTTAACCAGAAGTATAATGTTCGAGTCTTGGGAATGAAATAAATTCTGATACGGAGCACTAGAAACACACAAGAAATAACAACTTAAGAGATAGTAAACTAAGCAAGTTAAATATTTAGATGTTGCTTATACATGTGTTATTTCACGTTGTATTTTGCAAAAAATAATCACAAGTAGTATATGTTGACGTTACTTGAGCAGTAAACTCTCTTTTCCCTGGACGGGATTGCGGGAGCTTGGAAGAAACTTGGAAATTCACATTAAAATTGTATTTGAAGGGATGCAATAGCTGCAAACATGTAGCAACCAGAAAACCATAGCTGGCTTTTGAAACAACAATAACAACAACCCAGTATAATCCCACTAGTGGGATCTGGGGAGGGTAGTGTGTACGCAGACCTTACCCCTACCCTGGGGTAGAGAGACTGTTTC
>AWOL01S0064624.1:23958-48719 GCA_000715115.1 Nicotiana otophora
GACTGGTTTTCCTCTCCATTTTACTGTGATATATTGGATGAGGATATGTTATGGCTTGTTATGGAATAAAAAAAGTCTCCTGTTTGTGATATTCATCTTTCTCTTTGGAACAAAGTACAAGCGAAAAAAAAAGAACGAAAAACTTTGCTTAGTTCTTGCGGGAGTGGTATGCTTACCATTCACTGTCACTATCCACTTTTTCTTTGCGCAAAGAAAGGCTACTTTATTTTTCACAATCTATACACTGACGCATAAAAGAAAATTTTATTTGGGATAGATAAGATCCATTCATCCTTAATCGGAGGTATCATGTTCGAGTCTTGGGAATGAAATAAATCCTGATAGGGTGCACTAGAAACACATGAGAAATAACAACTTAAGAGATAGTAAACTAAGCAAGTTAAAAATTATTATTTAGATGTTGCTTATACATGTGTTATTTCAGGTTGTATTCTGCAAAAAATAATCCAAGTAGTATATGTTGACGTTACTTAAGCAGTAAACTCTCTTTTCCCTGGACGGGATGGCCGCTTGGAAGAAACTTGGAAATTCACATTAAAATTGTATTTGAAGGGATGCAATAGCTGCAAACATGTAGCAACCAGAAAACCATAGCTGGCTTTTGAAACAATCTGAATTAGCAAGTCAATAATCTGTGAGAACTTAACTCTACTTAGATTCCATCTGTCCAAACTTCCTTTGTGGTTTCTGTTTTCTTGTTTATGCTGTTTTCTCTGCCTCAAGTGCACACAGCGTGTAAATTTTCTAATATTTCTCACTGAACCTCAAAGGTAAATGCTTATACACAAGTCTAGTTTTTAAGCCTTGTACTAGTATAGTGATAGACATTCCAGGCATTCAAGCATACGAAAAGATCAAGGAAAACCAGTCCAAAGAACTAGATCCTGGATTTTATTTATGATTTCTTAAATTCAAAAAACAAGAATAAATAATAACATCATAGTATCATTTGGCTTGTACCAAAATTTAGTTGTTGTCCCACCAGAATTGTGATTGGAGATAATCGATCACTTTCTTATCAACTTGGAATGCTTTGGCGAGGACATCAGCATTAATTGGTGGATCTGAGCCAAAAACTGCATTAGCAATAGTGATAACTCCTGGATTTTGGCTGCTGAGTCCAGCAAATGCAACAGCCGTAGTCTTTCCAATGTTAAACTGAAAATGAATGAGACCTATTGGAAAAACAAACACATCTCCAGGTTTTAGAATCTTTGTAAAGAGTTTGTTCTTCATATTTGGTCCGGGATTTGAAAGGACAAAACCGACATAGAGAGTACCCTCGAGTACAACAAGAACCTCAGTTGCTCTAGGGTGAGTATGAGGTGGGTTGAGACCATATGGTGCATAATCAATACGAACTAATGAAATGCCTAGAGTGTTAAGTCCAGGTAAGTTGCCGACATTCACAGCAGTTACAGCTGATCCGACTTGATTTGAAGTATTTCCAGGTATGTTTAGGCCTGATTTGAAGAAGTCATCGGCATTGACAACCTTTGGATCCTTGCATATTTTTCCATTCACGAAAACTGCGTAAAAAATCATTATTAGAAAATGAAAATAACAACAGGTACATGTGAAAACAAACAATCAAATTTTTAGTTCGGTAATTTACCAGCAGCCATAGAGTCGTTAACAGCAACACAAAAATCTTGCAAAGGACTAGGATCAGATGCATGGCTTATTGAAGAGACAACAGCCAAAATGGCAATGGTTAATACAAACAACTTGAGAGCCATTGCAAATTAGAAACAACTCAGTATGTATTGAAACACTTTGTTTATCTGCAAGAAATAAGATTAGAGTGGTGTGCCTATTTATAGATGAAAATTTGTTTGAATCGGACTTCAAACTTCCCCTAAACAAAGTGTGGATTAGGCTTCTGCATTACCAAGTCATCAACGGTGAATTTTTAAATATTTGTGTCGTGATGTTCTGTCAACAACAATTACGACTAAATCTTAAATTTTCTTAGATTGTACAAACAGTTAGCAACTATTATCAAAGACTTAATCATATTTTTCGATGGCTTAATTAAAAATTAAATCCTCCAGACCAGTTTGGGATTAATGGCCATGACAATGATGGGACAAAAAATAAGAAAACAATAATAGGAAGAGCAGTTGAGATATGATAGAAACTTTCTAACTATAGAAATAATAAGAATTGAATCGTCACAATATGTAGACGTTATAAACAACATATTAGCAGCCAAAAGAATACAGGAATATCTGAACTTGAACTTACTATCCCTAACTCCTAATTAACATTCAAATCTGATAGTATTCATTTTGGTAAATTTGAAATTTATCAAATTAATAACTGGATCGATTATTGCATTCTTAAAATTAATAAAATTTTGATGGTACAAAAATTTGTGTAGAAATATTACTCTTTCACCGCACTTGTGTTCATCCGTACTTAATTATGTTATTTTCTTTAAGCACCCTCCACTTCCAACCAAGAGGTTGTGAGTTCGAGTCACCCCAAGAGCAAGGTGGGGAGTTCTTGGAGGGAAGGATGCCGAGGGTCATTTGGAAACAGCCTCTCTACCCCAGGGTAGGGGTAAGGTCTGCGTACACACTACCCTCCCCAGACCCCACTAGTGGGATTATACTGGGTTGTTGTTGTTGTTGTTGTTGTCTTTAATTTCTTACTCTCTCCTCTACAATCAAGAACACTTGTGTTTGCACTAAACCACATATGAGCCGAGAATATATATTAATTAAACATGACTAAGAAATAAATATGCAAACTCTTCATACATTTGTCGATTTGATATAAACATCGGAAGTGTAAATAAATTTGTACGACAAGGTTAATTTTTTTTTCTTTCCATTTAACCGCAAGGTTCATTCGCAGAAGGTGATACTGTAACGACCCGGCCTGTCGTTTTGACTATTTCAGTCCCAGTCCCCCATTTACTGTGCAATTTATACCTTACAGTTGATACATAACTTATCGGGTTAGTTGGTTCGGGTCCGGAAGGAATTCGGAGTGAAATGAGACACTTAATCTCACAATTGAAAAATTTAAGTTAGAAAAGTTGACCGAATGTGGGCCTACGTATAAAAGACCTCGGATTTGAATTCTGATAATTCTAACAGCTCCGTATGGTGATTTTGTACTTTGGAGTGTGTCCAGAAAGAAAATTATTTGGAGGTCCGTAGTGGAATTAGGTATTGGGAAGTTTGACCGGGGGGTTGACTTTTTGATATCGGGGTCGGAATCCGATTCTGAAAAATTGAAATACCTCTGTTATGTCATTTATGATTTGTGTGCAAAATTTGAGGTCAATCGGACGTGATTTGATTGGTTCCGGAGTTATTTGTAGAAATTAGAAATTTCAAAGTTCATTAGGCTTGAATTGGAGTGTAATTCATGGTTTTAGCATTGTTTGAGGTGATTTGAGGGTTCGACTAAGTTCGTATAATATTTTAGGACTTGTTGGTATATTTGGTTGAGGTCCCGAGGGGCTCGGGTGAGTTTTGGATAGTTAACGGATCAAAAATTTGGACTTGAACACCTGCTGAAATTTTCTGATACCGATGTTGTTTTCCTTCTACCCGATCACGTGAATGTGTCTGCGATCGCGTAGGCTTAGTTTGTCAGTGGAGGTTTTTGTTTTACGCGATCGCGTGGGGATATCTACGATCGCGTAGGGTTAATTTGAGGCACTGATATTTTGTGCTTCGCGATCGCGTGAAGCGGGACGCGATCGCGTAGCTATGTGAGTTTGTTATTCGCGAACGCGTGAAAAAGGTCATGTTCACGTAGAGGAAATGGGGTAAAAATGGAAATCACGCATGTGTGTTTCAGAATCACGTGGTTAGGTCCGCGATCGCGTAGGTCTGTGATGTTGTGCATCGCGATCGCGTGGGAAAGTCCACGATCGGGTAGAGTTAAATGTGGGCGATGAAAAATTGTTCTTCGCGATCGTATGAGAATGTTCGCGATCGCGTAGAGCAAATGTCTGGGTAGAGAGTTTAAGTTTTAAAAATTTCATTTTCAGTTTTCGACGGATTGGAGCTCGGAAAGAGGCGATTTTCAGGAGTTTTTCAAGGAAAATAACGGAGTAAGTGTTCTTAACTCAATATTGGTTAAATTACCCGAAAATATGATTGTGTTTATCATTTAATTGGTGAATTAAGTTGGAAAAGTTTGAAAACCCTCTTGGTTTATGTCATGACCCAAAATCCCAACCCTTGTGATCGCGCCTGTCTCGATACTAGGCAAGCCAATAATCTCAATAAACCACAATTTTTCTTAAGTTTGAAAATATAATATTTAAATACAATACAAAATCCCACAAATACTTATACGAACACTCCCCAAAATCTGGTGTCACTAAGTACATGAGCATCTAATATAAATTCAAGTCTGGAAAATACGGTCTATAATAGTCTGAGACCAAATACAGTAAACAAGGAGATAGAGAAGGAGAGACAAGGTCTGCGGAACACGACAGCTACCTCAAAATCTCGTAAAAATCAACTATGCGAAATGATCAACACCCGCTATGTCCGGGAATTCCTGGATCTGCACACAAAGTGCAGGATGTAGTATGAGTACAACCAACTCAGCAAGTAACAATAATAACTAAGAAACTAAAGATAATGACGAGCTACACAGTTATAATTCACTTTCAATAATTCCAGCAAAGAATAGACAACTCATCACAACAACTCAACCACTCGGCTCTCAGCCCTCAGCACTCACACTCAATGGCTACCCACGCTCACTGGGAGTGTACAGACTCCGGAGGGGCTCCTACAGCCCAAGCACCATAATCTGCACGGACAACTCACGTGTTGCACTGACAACTCACGTGCCATAATATCCTTACCTCGCCGACAGGCCCTCGGCCTTACTTAGTCCTCAACCTCTCTAGTCTCTCGGGCTCTTAGAAATCATAAAGATCAGCCCAAATAAAGATAACATAATGCATCAACAAATATCAAGAAAGACTGAGGTATGATACGCAAGTAAAATTATGACTAAGCACAAGATAGCAATTAGCAAATAATTCAACAAGTATGTGACCTCTGTGGGTCCCAATAGTACTATCACATAGCTTAAGCATGATTTCTAACATTGATTTACAGTCAAATTTCTTCAACACATAGAGAGCAAATAACTAACAACAAGTTATTCAACTTTACAGTTTCACGGGACGGACCAAGTCACAATCCCCTCGGTGCACGCTCACACGCTCGTCACCTAGCATGTGCGTCACCTCCAAAATATTCACATGACACAAAATTCCAGGTTTTCATACCCGTAGGACCAGATTTATACTTGTTACTTACCTCAAGCCGTGAAATTCTTATTTTGCAATGTCCTTTCCTCGTGAATTGGCCTCCAAACGCCTCAAATCTAGCCATAAATAATTCGTTTCAGTCAATAAAATTAATTGAAATTAATTCCATAAGAAAATGCTAATTTTCCATAAAAATCCAATTTTTAGCTCAAACATCGCCCGTGGGGCCTACGTCTCGGAGCCCGACAAAAGTTACAAAATCCGAAAGCCCATTCAACCACGAGTCTACCCATACCAATTTTACCAAAATTCGACCTCAACTCGACCCTGAAATCTACAAATCTTATTTTCAAATTTCTAAGTTCCAATCTCCGATTTACACCTCAAAATCATGTAATCTAGTCGGATTGTTCAATAATAATTTAATATTATTGAGTAGAAATGATCACAAGGGACTTACCTCAAGTTTTCCTTGAAAATCTATCAAAAATCGCCTCTCTTCAAGCTCCAATTTGTAAAAAACATGGCGAATGATACGAAGTCCGTGTTTTATAATACTGTCTAGACAGCCTCAGTTCTGCCTCGATCTTGGCCTTCGATCGAGGTCCACGATCCTGGGTCTCGATCCTGGGCCTCGATTATGGCTCTCGACCCTGGCTTTCGATCATGTCTTCGACCCTGGCCTTCGATCATGTCTTCGAACCTGGTCCTCGGCCCTGCCTTCGATCGTGGCCCTCAACCCTGGGCTCGATCGTGGCTCGATTTTGGGCTCAAATCTGCCATAAGAAATTTCCAGCAGAAAGAAATTGCAGCAGCTGTTGTAGTTCAATTTTTGATCCGTTAACCATACGAAACTCACCCGAGTCCCTCGGGACCTCAACCAAATATACCAACAAGTCCTAAAACATCGTACGAACTTAGTTGAATCCTCAAATCACCTCAAACAACGCTTAAACCATGAATTACACCCCAATTCAAGCCTATTGAACTTTTGAAATTTCTAATTTCTACAAATGACTCCGGAACCACTCAAATCACGTCCGATTGACCTCAAATTTTGCACACAAGTCATAAATGACATAACGGAGGTATTCCAATTTTCAAAATAGGATTCCGACCCCAATATCAAAAATTCAACCCCCCGGTCAAACTTCTAAAAAATTCAACTTTCGGCATTTCAAGCCTAATTCCACTACGGACCTCCAAATTATTTTCAGTACACGCTCTTAAGTCCAAAATCACCATACGGAGCTATTAGAATCATCAAAATTAAAATCCGAGGTCGTTTACACATAGGTCCATATTCAGTCCACTTTTCTAACTTAAATTTTTAATTATGAGACTAAGTGTCTCATTTCACTCCGAATTTCTTCCGGACCCGAACCAACTACCCCGGTAAGTCATAAAACAACTATAAATCATAAATTGAGTAGTAAATGGGGGAACAAGGTTATAATACTCAAAATGATCGGCCGGGTCGTTACATTCTCCCCTTCTTAAACAAACGTTCGTCCTCGAACGGGTTTAGCATAATACATGGAGTCTCAAATAAGTGTGGATATATGCTCTGCATCTCCTACTCAATCTCCCAAGTAGTTTCTCCAGCTGGCTGGCCTCTCCACCGCACTTTCACTGATGTTATGCTCTTTGACCTCAACTTTCTAACCTGTCGGTCTAAAATAGCCACTGACTCCACATCATAAGTCAAATTAGTGCCCAGCTGTACTGTACTGAAATCCAGAACATGAGATGGATCCCCGACATACATTCGGAGTATGGATACATGGAGCACTGGATGAACACCTGATAGACTAAGTGGCAAAGCAAGTTCATAAGTCACTTCCCCAATTTTCTTAAGTATCTCAAAAGGCCCAATATATCGAGGGCCCAACTTGCCCTTCTTCCCGAACCTCAATACACCTTTTATGGGTGAAATATTGAGCATAACCTTCTCCCCAACTATGTGAACAACATCACGAACCTTCCTGTCAGCATAACTCTTCTGTCTAGACTGTGTCGTGCGAAGCCGTTCCTGAATTACTTTGAACTTCTCTAAATCATTCTGAACCAAGTCAGTACCCAATAGTCTAACCTCACCTGGCTCAAACCAACCCACCATTGACCGACACCATCTCCCATATAAAGCTTCATACGAAGCCATTTGAATGCTTGACTGGTAGCTATTATTGTAAGCAAACTCCGCGAGTGGCAAAAATTGATCCCAAGAACCCCCAAAATCAATGACACAAGTGCGTAGCATATCCTCCAATATCTGAATAGTTTGCTCGGACTGTCCGTCTGTCTGAGGGTGAAATGTTGTACTCAACCGAAATTGTGTGCCCAATTCTCGCTGCACTGCCCTCCAAAATTGTGAGGTAAACTGCGTACCCCGATCTAAAATAATGGACACTGGCACACCGTGTAGGCGAACGATCTCGCGAATATAAATCCCAACCAACCACTCCGAAGAATAATTGGTACCAACTGGAATAAAATATGTGGACTTGGTTAGCCGATCTACAATCACCCAAACAGCATCAACCTTTCTCAAGGTCCGTGGGAGCCCAACTACGAAGTCCATGGTAATATGTTCCCACTTCCACTCCAAAATTTCAAGTCTCTGTAGCAATCCGACCGGTCTTTGATGCTCGTACTTTACTTGTTGACAATTTAAACACCGAGATACAAACCCAACTATATCTTTCTTCATCTGCCTTCACCAATAGTGTTGCCTGAAATCCTGACACATCTTCACGGCGGCTGGATGAATAGAGTACAGCAAATTGTGAGCTTCCTGGAGAATTAGCTCACGCAAACTATCTATATTAGTCACACATAGCATGCCCTGCATCCGTAATACACTGTCATCTCCAATAGTGAATTCCTTGGCATCACCGTGCTGAACCGTATCCTTAAGGACAAGCAGATGTGGATCATCATACTGGTGCTCTGTGATGCGATCATATAAAGAAGACCGAGAAATCACACAAGCCAAAACTCGATTCGGCTCGAAAACATCCAATCTAACAAACTGATTAGCCAAGGCTTGAACATCCAAGGCTAAAGCCCTCTCTGTTGCCGGTAACTATGCTAAGTTGCCCAAACTCTCTGCCTTACGACTCAAGGCATCGGCCACAATATTGGCCTTTCCAGGATGATAGAGAATGGTAATGTCATAGTCCTTAAGCAACTCTAACCACCTCCGCTGCCGCAAATTAAGATCCTTCTGTTTAAATAAATGTTGTAGAATTCGATGATCTGTATATACCTCACACTGGATACCATACAAGTAATGCCGCCAAAGTTTCAAGGCATGAACAATAACTGCTAATTCAAGATCGTGGACTGGATAATTCTTCTCATATACCTTTAACTGTCTGGACGCATAGGCAATCACCCTACCATCATGCATAAGTACTGCACCGAGACCAATACGTGACGCGTCATAATACACAATATAAGACTTTGAACCTATAGGCAACACCAATATTGGAGTTGTAGTCAAAGCTATCTTGAGCTTCTGAAAGCTCTCCTCACATTCATCCGATCACCTGAACGGAGCACCTTTCTGGGTCAACTTAGTCATAGGCGATACAATAGACGAGAAACCTTCCACGAAGCGACGATAATAACTGGCCAAGCCGAGAAAACTCTGAATCTCAGTAACTGAAGATGGTCTGGGCCAATTCTGAACTACCTCTATTTTCTTCGGATCCACCTTAATTCCTTCACTCGACACTATATGTCCCAAGAATGCCACCGAACTAAGCCAGAACTCATACATAGAGAATTTGGCATAAAGTTTCTCCTCCCTCAGCCTCTGTAATACAATAGCTAAGTGTTGTGCATGCTCCTCCTGGGTACGTGAGTACACCAGAATATCATCAATAAATACTATGACAAATAAATCAAGATATGGCGAAACACACTATTCATCAAATGCATAAATGATGTTGGGGCATTAGTTAGCCCAAAAGATATCACAAGAAATTCATAGTGTCCATAACGAGTTCTGAATGCCGTCTTCAGAATATTCGAATCCCGAATTTTCAACTGGTGATACCCATATCTCAAATCAATTTTGGAGAACACCCTCGCTCCCTGAAGCTGGTCAAATAAATCATCAATACGCGGCAATGAATATTTATTCTTGATTGTAACTTTGTTCAACTGCCTATAATCAATGCACATCCGCATAGTACTATCTTTCTTTTTCACAAACGGAACTGGTGCACCCCAAGGTGACACACTAGGCCTATTAAACCCCTTTTCAAGGAGTTCCTGAAGTTGCTCTTTCGATTCTTTTAACTCAGCGGGTGCCATACGATGCGGAGGAATAGAAATAGACTGAGTTCCCTACACCAAGTCAATACCAAAATCAATATCCCTATCGAGTGGCATACCTGGCAGGTCTGCAGGAAATACATCCAAAAAGTCTCGCACGACCGGTACTGAATCAATAATAGGAGTATCTGCATCAACATCTCTCACAAAGGCCAAATATGACAGACATCCCTTTTCAACAATACGTTGGGCCTTCAAATAAGAAATTACCCTGCTAGGAACAAAATCTAGAGAACCTCTCCATTCAACCTTTAGCAACCCCGGCATCGTCAACGTCACGATTTTTACGTGATAGTCCAGAATAGCATGACATGGAGATAACTAATCAATACCCAGGATTACATCAAAATCAACCATACAGAGTAATAAGAGATCAACTCTAGTTCCCAGTTTCCCAATAGTTACCACACACGACCGATACACACGATCCACGGTAATAATATTGCCCATCGGTGTAGATACACAAACAGGTGAAACTAAGGACTCACAGGGCATATCCAAATAATGGGCAAAATATGATGATACATATGAATAAGTGGAACCAGGGTCAATAATATAAAACCCTCCCTGTGGCACACTGAAACAATACATGTGATCACTGCATCTGAGGCAACAACATCTGGCCTGGCAGGAAAAGCATAGACTTGAGCTTGCCCGCCACCTGATCGGCCTCCCCCTCTTGGGCGACCCCTAGATGCCTGACCCCCACCCCGAGTTGGCTGGGCAGGTGGTGTAACTGCTGGTGCTAGTGCCGTTGGTTGAGAACTCTGCTGTGGAGTCCCACTCAACAACCTAGTACAATCTCTCTTGAAATAACCTAATTCTCCGCACTCAAAACAACCCCTCCTCTGACGGAACTGTTGCTCCTGATAACTCGAAAAATTACCTGTAGAAGCCTAAGCAGACGGGGCATGATGAGAACTCTGGGCTGGTAGCGCACTGAATAAAGACTGGCCCGAGTGAGCACTGTAAGAACCGTGGCTAGCTGATGCACCACAATGAGTTGGACGACCCGCCTGAGCGTATCTATAAGAACGGCCCATACCGCGTTAAAATTGACCCCCTGAAGGAACACCGCTTAAATCACCGGAACCACGAGGCCTCTTAGCCTCCCTCTCAACCTGCTCCTGACTGCGAACCATCTCAATCTGACGTGCAATGTCAACAACCTCATCGAAAGTAGCACCAGACACTCTCTCTCTAGTCATGAGTAATCACAGATGAAAGTGAGGCCATCTATGAATCTCCTAATCCTTTCCTTGTTTGTAGGAATCAACTAGATAGAATAATGGGCCAATTCTGCAAATCTCATCTCATACTGTGTCACAGACATATCGCCCTAACAAAGCTGCTCGAACTGCCTGAGAAGCTCCTCTCTGTGGGACTGAGGCACGAACTTCTCCAGGAATAGACCGGAGAACTGCTGCCAGGTAAGGGGTGCTGCACCGACCAGCCTACACCTCTCGTAAGACTCCCACCATTTGAAGGCAGCCCCAGAAAACTGAAAATTAGTGAATGAGACCCCACTGGTCTCTAGAATACCCGTTTTCTAAAGAATCCGCTGACACTTATCCAAAAAACCTTGGGCATCCTCTGACTCAGCACCGCTAAAAGGTGGAGGTTGAAGCCTCTAAAATCTCTCAAGTCTCCTCTGCTCATCATCTGCCATAACAGGAACTACCGGGGCCTGAGTGGCTGCAGCCAGTTAGGCTTGTAGTGCTCTCGGTATATGAAGTCTTTGTACTACCTAGTTTGGAGTACGAGCAACATGGGTATGAGTACCTCCCCTAGCCTGAGAAGTGGCAGGTGCGGCCTGAGCCAAAACCACCTAAGCAAGAACAGTGCAAGCTGCCAATATTTGGGCCAAATTCTCTTGAAGGCCTGGAATNCGTCACGATTTTTACGTGATAGTCCAGAATAGCATGACATGGAGATAACTAATCAATACCCAGGATTACATCAAAATCAACCATACAGAGTAATAAGAGATCAACTCTAGTTCCCAGTTTCCCAATAGTTACCACACACGACCGATACACACGATCCACGGTAATAATATTGCCCATCGGTGTAGATACACAAACAGGTGAAACTAAGGACTCACAGGGCATATCCAAATAATGGGCAAAATATGATGATACATATGAATAAGTGGAACCAGGGTCAAATAATATAAAACCCTCCCTGTGGCACACTGAAACAATACATGTGATCACTGCATCTGAGGCAACAACATCTGGCCTGGCAGGAAAAGCATAGACTTGAGCTTGCCCGCCACCTGATCGGCCTCCCCCTCTTGGGCGACCCCTAGATGCCTGACCCCCACCCCGAGTTGGCTGGGCAGGTGGTGTAACTGCTGGTGCTAGTGCCGTTGGTTGAGAACTCTGCTGTGGAGTCCCACTCAACAACCTAGTACAATCTCTCTTGAAATAACCTAATTCTCCGCACTCAAAACAACCCCTCCTCTGACGGAACTGTTGCTCCTGATAACTCGAAAAATTACCTGTAGAAGCCTAAGCAGACGGGGCATGATGAGAACTCTGGGCTGGTAGCGCACTGAATAAAGACTGGCCCGAGTGAGCACTGTAAGAACCGTGGCTAGCTGATGCACCACAATGAGTTGGACGACCCGCCTGAGCGTATCTATAAGAACGGCCCATACCGCGTTAAAATTGACCCCCTGAAGGAACACCGCTTAAATCACCGGAACCACGAGGCCTCTTAGCCTCCCTCTCAACCTGCTCCTGACTGCGAACCATCTCAATCTGACGTGCAATGTCAACAACCTCATCGAAAGTAGCACCAGACACTCTCTCTCTAGTCATGAGTAATCACAGATGAAAGTGAGGCCATCTATGAATCTCCTAATCCTTTCCTTGTTTGTAGGAATCAACTAGATAGAATAATGGGCCAATTCTGCAAATCTCATCTCATACTGTGTCACAGACATATCGCCCTAACAAAGCTGCTCGAACTGCCTGAGAAGCTCCTCTCTGTGGGACTGAGGCACGAACTTCTCCAGGAATAGACCGGAGAACTGCTGCCAGGTAAGGGGTGCTGCACCGACCAGCCTACACCTCTCGTAAGACTCCCACCATTTGAAGGCAGCCCCAGAAAACTGAAAATTAGTGAATGAGACCCCACTGGTCTCTAGAATACCCGTTTTCTAAAGAATCCGCTGACACTTATCCAAAAAACCTTGGGCATCCTCTGACTCAGCACCGCTAAAAGGTGGAGGTTGAAGCCTCTAAAATCTCTCAAGTCTCCTCTGCTCATCATCTGCCATAACAGGAACTACCGGGGCCTGAGTGGCTGCAGCCAGTTAGGCTTGTAGTGCTCTCGGTATATGAAGTCTTTGTACTACCTAGTTTGGAGTACGAGCAACATGGGTATGAGTACCTCCCCTAGCCTGAGAAGTGGCAGGTGCGGCCTGAGCCAAAACCACCTAAGCAAGAACAGTGCAAGCTGCCAATATTTGGGCCAAATTCTCTTGAAGGCCTGGAATCTCAATGGGCATAGCTGGTGCCTGAGCTGATCCTGTCGGCTCAACTATATCTGGAATCTGCTCCTGAGTTGGAGCAACTGGTGGTACTACAGGTGCTGGTCAAAATGTGGTACGAGCTACACCTCGACCTCTTCCTCGGCCTCGGCCTCTACCACGGCCCCGGCCTCTCGCGGCCCTAACTGGTGGCACTGGTGGTTGGCCATCTGATACGGTAGTATGTGTTCTCACCATCTGTGAGAGAATAGAATAACAGAAATTTAGTTCCCAAAATCAACAAATTTGCACGACAGAATACAAGAAAGTGAAGTATTCCTAAGGGTTCTGCAGCCTCTCGAAGATAAGTACAGACGTCTCTGTACCGATCCGCAAGACTCGATTAAACCTTCTCATGACTCGTGAGACCTATGTAACCTAGGGCTCTGATACCAACTTGTCACGACCCAAAATCCCAACCTGTCGTGATGGCGCCTATCTCGATACTAGGTAAGCCAAAAATCTCAATAAACTATAATTTTTC
This sequence comes from Nicotiana otophora, assembly GCA_000715115.1. NCBI lineage: Eukaryota > Viridiplantae > Streptophyta > Magnoliopsida > Solanales > Solanaceae > Nicotiana > Nicotiana otophora. The sequence continues at coordinate 37,606 of AWOL01S0064624.1, forward strand.
TTAAGTTTGAAAATATAATATTTAAATACAATACAAAATCCCACAAATACTGATACGAACACTCCCCAAAATCTAGTGTCACTGAGTACATGAGCATCTAGTATAAACTCAAGTCTGGAAAATACGGTCTATAATAGTCTGAGACCAAATACAGTAAACAAGGAGATAGAGAAGGAGAGACAAGGTCTGCAGAACACGGCAGTTACATCAAAATCTCCTGAAAATCAACTGAGCAAAATGATCAACACCCGCTATGTCCGGGAACACCTGGATCTGCACATGAAGTGCAGGGTGTAATATAAGTACAACCAACACAGCAAGTAACAATAATAACTAAGGAACTGAAGATAATGTCGAGCTACACAGCTATAGTTCACTTTCAGTAATTCCAGCAAAGAATAGACATTTTTTCAAATCCGGCAATTTAAGTCAAATCAATTTTACACAGTTCAAGTTCATGTAATCCGGATATAAAATCTTTCAGAGATTTCACAACAATGACAGATAGCAACCAAGTGCAACAACAAATGCAAAGCAAGTACAGCCTCTCAAGCAACAGTCACTCAACTCATCACAATAACTTAACCACTCGGCTCTCAGCCCTCAGCACTCATACTCAATGGGTACCCGCGCTCGCTGGGGGTGTACAGACTCCGGAGGGGCTCCTACAGCCCAAGCGCCATAATATGCATGGACAACTCATGTGTTGCACGGAAAACTCACGTGCTATAATATCCAGCACGGATAACTCACATGCCATAATATCCTTACCTCACTGACAGGACCTCGGCCTTACTGAGTCCTCAACCTCCCTAGTCTCTCGGGCTCTCAGAAATCACAAAGATTGGCCCAAACAAAGATAACATAATGCATCAACAAATATCAAGAAAGACTGAGGTATGATACGCAAGTAAAATCATGACTGATCACAAGATAGCAATTAGGAAATAATTCAACAAGTATGTGACCTCTATGGGTCCCAACAGTACTATCACATAGCCTAAGCATGATTTCTAACATTGATTTACAATCAAATTTCTTCAACACATAGAGAGCATATAGCTAACAACAAGTTATTCAACTTTACAGTTTTACGGGATGGACCAACACAATCCCCTCGGTGCATGCCCACACGCCCGTCACCTAGCATGTGCGTCACCTCCAAAATATTCACGTGATATAAAATTTCGGGGTTTCATACCCTCAGGACCAGATTTATAACTATTACTTACCTCAAGCCGTGAAATTCTTATTATGCAATGTCCTTTCCTCGTGAATTGGCCTCCAAACGCCTCGAATCTAGCCATAAATAATTCGTTTTAGTCAATAAAATTTATTGAAATTAAATCCATAAGAAAATGCTAATTTTTCATAAAACTCCGAATTTTAGCTCAAAAATTACGTCTCGGAACCCGACAAAAGTTACAAAATTTGAAAGCCCATTCAACCACGAGTCTACCTATACCAATTTTACCAAAATCCAACCTCAACTCGACCCTCAAATCTACAAATCTTATTTTCAAATTTCTAAGTTCCAATCTCCGATTTACACCTCAAAATCATGTAATCTAGTCGGATTATTCGATGATAATTCAATATTATGGAGTAGAAATGATCACAAGGGACTTACCTCAAGTTTTCCTTGAAAATCTATTAAAACTCGCCTCTCCTCAAGCTCCAATTTGTCAAAAATGGCGAATGGGACGAAGTCCGTGCTTTATAATACTGCCCAGACAGCCTCGGTTCTGCCTCGATCTTGGCCTTCGATCGAGGTCCTCGATCCTGAGTCTCGATGGGCCTCGATTATGGCTCTCGACCCTGGCCTTTGATCATGTCTTCGACCCTGCCTTCGATCGTGGCCCTCGACCCTGGGCTCGATCGTGGCTCGATTTTGGGCTCGAATCTAGCAGAAGTAATTTCCAGCATAAGGAAATTGCAGCAACTGGTGTAGTTCAATTTTTGATCCGTTAACCATCCGAAATAAAACCGAGGCCCTCGGGACCTCAACCAAATATACCAACAAGTGCTAAAACATCATACGAACTTAGTTAAATTCTCAAATCACCTCAAACAACGCTAAAATCATGAATTACACCCCAATTCAAGCCTATTGAACTATGAAATTTCTAATTTCTACAAATGACTTCGGAACCTGTCAAATCACGTTCGATTGACCTCAAATTTTGCACACAAGGCATAAATGACATAATAGAGGTATTCAAATTTTCAGAATTGGATTCCGACCCCGATATCAAAAAGTCACCCCCTGGTCAAACTTCCCAAAAATTTAACTTTCAGCATTTCAAGCCTAATTCCACTACGGACCTCCAAATGATTTTCAGGACATGCTCCCTAGTCCAAAATCACTATACGGAGCTATTGGAATCATCAAAATTAAAATTCGAGGTCGTTTACATATAGGTCCATATCCGGTCCACAATTCTAACTTAAATTTTCAATTATGAGACTAAGTGTCTCATTTCACTCTGAATTCTTTCCGGACCCAAACCAACTACCCCGGTAAGTCATAAAATAACTATAAAGCATAAATTAAGCAGTAAATGGGGGAACGGGGTTATAATACTCAATACAACCGACCGGGTCATTAAAGTTTAAATTGAAGATTTGAGGGTCGAGTCGGGGCCAAATTTTGATAAAATTGGTATCGTTAGACTCATGGTTGAATGAGCTTCCAGATTTTGTCACTTTTGTCGAGTTCCGAGAAGTGGGCCCCATGGGCGATTTTTGAGCTAAATTTCGGATCTTTATGGAAAATTAGCATTTTCTTATGGAATTAATTCCAATAAATTTTGTTGACTGAAACGAATTATTTATGGCTAGATTCGAGTCATTTGGAGGCCAATTCACAAGGAAAGGACATTGCAAAATAAGAATTTCATGGCTTGAGGTAAGTAACAGTGTTAAATCTGGTCCTAAGGGTAGAAACCCCGAATATTTGTGTCACGTGATTATTTTGGAGGTAACGCACATGCTAGGTGATGGGCGTGTGGGCGTGCACCGAGGGGATTGTGACTTGGCCCGTCCCGTGAAAACTGTAAAGTTGAATAAGTTAGTGTTAGCTATATGCTCTCTATGCGTTGTAGAGATTTGACTGTAAATCATGTTAGAAACCATGTTTAGGATATATGTTGATACTATTGGGATCCACAGAGGTCGTGTACATGTTGAACTATCTGCTTAATTGTTGTTTTGTACTCAGTCATAGTTTACTTATTTATTTTAACCCAGTCTCTATTTTTATTATTGATACATCATATCATTGTTGTTTGGGCTGATTTCATGATTATTGAAAGTCCGAGAGACTGAAGAGATTTATGACTGAGTGAGGCCGAGGGCCTGATTGTGAGATATTATACTATAGCATGTGAGTTGTCCGTGCAGATCCAGATATTATACTATAGCACGTGAGTTGTTCGTGTAGTACGTGAGTTGTCTGTGCGGATCCAGATATTATACTATAGCACGTGAGTTGTCCATGCAGCACGTGAGTTGTCCGTGCGGATCCAGATATTATACTATAGCACGTGAGTTGAACGTGCAGCACATAAGTTGTCTGTGCGGATCCAAATTATTATACTATAGCACGTGAGTTGTCCGTGCAGCATGTGAGTTATCCGTGCGGATCCAAATATTATACTATAGCACGTGAGTTGTCTGTGCAGATCCAGATATTATACTATAACACGTGAGTTATCCGTGCAGCACATGAGTTGTCCGTGCGGATCCAGATATTATACTATAGCACGTGAGTTATCCATGCAGATCTAGATATTGATACTATAGCACGTGAGTATCGGAGTCTGTATACCCCAGTTAGCGCGGGTACCCATTGAGTATGAGTGCTGAGGGTTGAGAGACGAGTGGAGTGACTGTTGCCCTGAGAGGCTGTACTTGCTTTTCATTTGTTGTTGCACTTAGTTGCTATTTGTCATTCTCGTGAAATTCTCTAAAAGATTTTATGTACGGATTACATGAACTTGAACCGTATAAATTGATTTGACTTAAACTGCTGGATTTGAAAGCATGTCTATTCTCTATTGGAATTACTAGAAATGAACTATAACTGTGTAGTTCGTGACTATCTTCAATTCCTTATTTATTATTATTACTTGCTGAGTTGGTTGTACTCATACTACACCCTGCACTTCGTGTGCAGATCCAGGTGCTTCTGGACATAGCGGGTATTGATTTTCATGCACAGTTGATTTTCTGAAGATTCAGAGGTAGCTGCCGTGTTTCGCAGACCTTGTCTCTCTTTCTCTATCTCCTTGCTTACTGTATTTGGTTTTAGACTATTATAGACCGTATTTTCCAAACTTGAATTCATATTAGATGCTTATGTACTCAGTGACACCAGGTTTTGGGGAGTGTTCATATCAGTATTTGTGGGATTTTGTATCGTATTTAAATATTATATTTTCAAACTTAAGAGAAATTGTGTTTTATTGAGATTATCATCTTGCCCAGTATTGAGATAGGCGCCATTATGATAGGTTGAGATTTTGGATCGTGACAAGTTGGTATCAGAGCTCTAGGTTACATAGGTCTCACGAGTCATGAGCAGGTTTAGTATAGTCTTGCGGATCGGTACAAAGACGTCTGTACTTATCTTCGAGAGGTTACAGAACCCTTAGGAAAATTTTACTTTCTTGTATTCTATCGTGTGGAATTGAATCAGCTTGAAACATAACTCTTTGAATTCCTTCCACGCATTTGTATGCACACATGAGCGATTGGTATCAGCTGTGCATCGCCGGCTTGGGATTCTATGAACGAGGTTCAAGATGTGTATTTTATATTTCGGTAATGGGCCAGTCTGGAGGACTTGAGGCCAGGGTTAGACCGCAGCTTAGTCTCGGTAGCTTCAGTTATGTGAACTTGTACATTTGGACTCATATGTTCGGTAATGTCCTTATGATTGGAATTTGTGGCTCGATGAACGGTTGAATGACTATATGATAAGTATGATGTGAATGTGGGATGTGTTCAGATGGGTTGAATGAGACAAATAAAGTTTACTTGTGACTCAAGAGTTTTCTATTGGGTACTTGATATCTGTCTTGATTTGACGTATGGTCTCGAGTTGTGAGTGTATTGAAGGATCTTTCACGTTGTTAAATTGTGGGACAAATTAAATTCTCATGTCTTGTCAATGAGTTTGGACTCAATAAGAGTAAAGTGATTGTGTAGTAATTATGGTTGCGAATGGATATTTTTAATGTTGATGGCTCGAGAAAGATGATCTTCGAAGAGGCTTAGAGTCGGTAATATTTTATTGGTTCAGGTACGATAGAGATGCATTTTGATTTGATGCAATAGTTGGGCAGCAAAGTGTGAGGGAAGACATGACGGGAAGTGTTTCACGGTGGTTGAAGTACTAGCAGGTCAAGTAGGAGAAGTAGAGGTAGAGAAGTTGCTTAAAGGAGATGGTTTAACCAAAGTAAGAGTGGCAGATTAGTATATGGATTTTGTGGTAGGGTAGTCTCGTGCCTTGAGAAAGTGTAGAACGGTTTGGAATCGTGATAGAGTGTGATTTGGCCTACGGGCTTTATTTGGAGTGATGGTTACTGTACGGAAAAATATTGAATATGACTAGAGTTCGGAAGGCATTGTTGAATTTTCAGTTAATGTCAATAGGGAAAATGCAAACTTATACAAACGGTGGGTGAGCATGAGCTCAGGAGAATTTACTGATTACGTGGTCATTGCACCCAGTGTAGCGTCATTGGAAGATATCGGTAAGGAATTCCACAGGGGGGTTATCTCCGGTGAGTAGTTAGCGATGGCGTGATGCTGATGAAACTTCTGCGAGAAATATTAGTTTCTATCTGGTAAGAGGTTGAGTGTGTGACTGTGGCTTGTGATTTAGAATGTTCATGGAAAGCTTAACAAAATACTTCGAGATGTCTGGCGGGTTAACGGTGCGAGATATTGGTAATTTAGAAGGAGAAATTCTTACGGGTTCTAATTTTATATTATTGCAGCTTAAAGCTAAGTGGGGGAGCCTACTATTGACAATTTGATTTCATGGTTATGTGTTAAATTTTAGTTTTGGTCAGAGACATACTTGTGGATCAGTTATGACTTGCTGAGATGGAGATTGAGGATGACCCGTGTAAGGAAATTCCTAAATACGGGTTATATGGCATTTATAGAAATATGAAAATTATAGAACGATTAAGTTGTTATTTTGAAGGATGTAGTGCACACGAAGTATGAATTTGATTGGTCGTATTAAGGCAGGGTTACTTATTTGAGTGTTGACTGTGCTAAAGGATCACATGTCTTTCGGCCCGTTTGGGGTGGAGTAAATTAGATTTGATCAGAGTAGATGACTATCGAGAGGGTTCTAATGGATTCAAAATGTATATGTGAAAATTGAAATTTTTTCGAATTTGTATATCACTAGAATCAGTTACTTACATTGGATGGTATCGGGACATACGATAATTCTGTTTGACTATGGATTCTACATTTTCAGTATAAGAAAAGAAAGAGGAACAATTTTAAATCCGCATAAGGTATTTTCAGAGTGAGTGTTACGGTTGGGGTATTTATGAAGGTGCTTAAGAAGAATACAGTGGCTTATGAGCCTTAGGGCAATGCGGTTTTATGTTAGGATGTCTTGTAGTGAGCTTGGGTAAGTATAATAGTGTTTTGACAAGGAGAAATGTCAACTTGAGGGTGATTCAGAAGAAACTCGGAGAAAAATAGGACAAATGGGTAACATGCTGGATCAATATGGTAATGGTATGCTCGGTTCTTTTGGTTCATATGATGATGTGAGGCTTTACGGGTGTTTTGTAGCAATACTCTCGGATTTGGCAACTTGTGTGGCTTGGTGGAGTTGGAGGAATTCAGCTCTGATAGTTTGGTTATGTGCAAATGGATTTCAAAGTTTTCATGATGGTTTCTACCATGGTGTGAACCAGATATTTTCTACCGGTGTATGGAATGTGTTGTGTATTGTGATTTTCTCCTGGAAAGGAGCAAGAGAGAGGTTTCTAACTAATAAGGTATGTAATTTACTGGTGACTCACAGTTGATAATGGGATTCTTGTGCTTGTCACATGATGACATAATAGATGTAGTGTGTTGTGCGGGATTAGAATTTACATGTACAAAATGACAGTTCAGTCTTGAAGAGAAGGTAACGAATGTTGGACAGCATGGTCAGTTTCAGATATTTCAATTAATGTTATAAGTGCTCGGTAATTCCTGAGAAGGGTGCACATTTCAGAAGGCGCGTTGTGTTTTGACTTACGGATGTTCATCGGTATTGCAGTACTCACCTGGTTGATAGACTGCTGATATTCAAATTATTTCTATATGACACAAAAGAATTATGAAAATATTCCTCATGGGAAGATCGTGAATGGAAGACGTGTTAGTCATTCTAGTGCTGGAGTTGAGATCAGTTATGGTGATTCATGTGTTCGATGAATTTAGAGACTGAGAGTTCTCATAAGCATATTGTTTCAGGGTTGCGACCTATTTGAGGTGAGTATTTTATTTAAACTAAGTGGAGGCACTAGTTGTGTTAATTATTTATGATAGCTATGCGCTATGAGTGCGCATATATGTGAGGTTTGAGCCAATGTGCGGGCATTAGAGCAAGTATTCATACTCGGAGGAATGCTTAGGCTATAATATGCCTAGAGTTGACTGTTAAGTATAAAGTTATAATGTTTCTCGTATCCGTACATTTGTTGAGAACTATTTGGGCTATACTTGAGGTTACAAAGAAGATGATTCCCTAAATAAACGGGGTAGTTATTAATTATGCATAAAATTGCCGATTTGAAGTGTGATAGCAGATTTAACACATGCTTGCACTATGGCATGCTATTTTATACCAGTCCGGGAGCATGAGAATCTTATTTCATTATCTTATACAAGTGTACTTGTTTAATTGCTCTTATATGATATGCTGGGACTGGAGACTTGTGACCATGCCATGCGGTTCATATCATTGGCACGTGAGTTGTCCGTGCCGTGTGTGGGAATTTTATTTCTTTGATAATTTATCGGATTTCATTGCTTTCCTTCCTATACTATAAAAAAATTACATGAGCAGCGTAATTGAGGAATTGTGTACATGCGTGTACGGTTATCCTCTTCATGAAATTTGAGGAGTTAGTTGTAGCATTGTGGTTGTGGTGGCGCTTGTTGAACTTGCAATATGGTTCTCTTCCTTGAGACATCTCCCATATTTGGGTACACAAATTGGGCAGTGGTGGCTGGAGTTATATTGATGTGGCGTGTCTGTGGGATAGTTGTGTTTAATAATATAAGGTCATCGGACCTAGAATGGGTACTATCATGTTTGATTACAGTATATTCGGAAGGGTAATATTAAAAGCCGGCTTAGAAATTTTCTATGGTTCTTGTCGAAGGAGAGGGAGCTCCACGACTGGTGGATCTGATAAATGGTTACGAGTTTCTGTGTGTTTCTTTTATTATCAATAGTGTACGAAGGTGTTGGGATGATTTTTTTTTTGATATGGGGTTTAATGCTAATACTTGGTTGGTTTGGAGTAGTTACTGTGATCAGGAATGGTGCTACGAGCGGGCGAGTTGTGTAATATGCTGGGTGATTACATCCGTGATTATAGTTATAGCTCGATGTAGCTTGTTCAGACTCATACAATGCGTAAATATAAGATTCATGTCTTGAAAAGAAATTCTGAAGGTTGGGAATTTAATTCCAAGGTTGTTGGGCTAAGGCTAAATTAAGGATTTCCAGTTGTATTGTGTTGTCAGGCCTATGTGGAATAGGGTGACGTGGGATCATCCCCGGGTACGGGCATGGTAATATGGAATAGTTATTTGATGGCTTGGAACCACTCTTGGCACGTTCGAGGACGAACGTACATTTAAGTGGGGGAGAATATAACGACCAAGCCGGTCGTTTTGAGTATTCCAGCCCCGTTCCCCCATTTACTGCGCAATTCATACCTTACAGTTGATACGTGACTTATCGGGTTAGTTGGTTCAGGTCCGGAAGGAATTAAGAGTGAAATGAGACACTTAATCTCGTAATTGAAAATTATAAGTTAGAAAAGTTGACCGGATGTGGACCTATGTGTAAAAGACCTCAGATTTGAATTCTGATAATTCCAACGGCTCTGTATGGTGATTTTGGACTTAGGGGCGTTTCCGGAAAATTATTTGAAGGTTCGTAGTGGAATTAGGCTTGAAATATCGAAAGTTTAATTTTTGGAAAGTTTGACCGGGGGGTTGACTTTTTGATATCGGGGTCAGAATCAGATTCTGAAAAATTAGAATACCTCTGTTATGTCATTTATGACTTGTGTGCAAAATATGAGATCAATCGGACGTGATTTGATAGGTTCCGGAGTCATTTGTAGAAATTATAATTTTCAAAGTTCATTAGGCTTGAATTGGGGTGTAATTCATGGTTTTAGCGTTGTTTGAGGTGATTTGAGAGTTCGACTAAGTTTGTATGATATTTTATGACTTGTTGGTATATTTGGTTGAGGTCCCGAGGGGCTCGGGTGGGTTTTGGATGGTTAACGGATAAAGAATTTGGACTTGAACAGCTGCTGAAATTTTCTGATATTGATGATGTTTTCTTTCTACGCGATCGCGTGAATGTGTCCGATCGCGTATGCTTAGTTGGTCAGTGGAGGTTGTTGTTCTACGCAATCGCGTGGGGATATCTGCAATCGCGTAGGGTTAATTTGAGGTAGTGATATTTTATACTTCACGATCGCGTGAAGCGGGACGCGATCGCGTAGAATCTGGGCAATGAAAAATTGTTCTTCGCGATCGCGTGGGAATGTTTGCGATCGCGTAGAGCAAATGTTTGGGCAGAGAGTTTAAGTTCTAAAAATGGGACTGCGTCCCATTTTCAGTTTTTGACGGATTGGAGCTCGGAAAGAGGCGATTTTCGGGAGATTTTCAAGGAAAATAATGGGGTAAGTGTTCTTAACTCAATATTGGTTAAATTATCCAAATCCATGGTTGTTTTTATCATTTAATTGGTGAATTTAGTTTGAAAAGTTTGAAAACCCTCTTGGTTTAAATTGAAGATTTGAAGGTCGAGTTGGGGCCGGATTTTGATAAAATTGGTATGGTTAGACTCGTGGTTGAATGAGCTTCCGGATTTTATAACTTTTGTCGAGTTCCGCCACAGGCAATTTTTGAGCTAAATTTCGGATTTTTATGAAAAAATAGCATTTTCTTATGGAATTAATTCCAATAAATTTTGTTGACTGAAACGAATTATTTTTGGCTAGATTCGAGGCGTTTGGAGGCCAATTCACGAGGAAAGGACATTGCAGAATAAGAATTTCATGGCTTGAGGTAAGTAACAGATTTAAATCTGGTCCTAAGGGTATGAAACCCCAAATTTTTGTGTCATGTGATTATTTTGGAGGTGACGCACATGCTAGATGACGGGTGTGTGGGCGTGCCTTGAGGGGATTGTGACTTGGTCCGTTCCGTAAAAATTGTAAAGTTGAATAACTTGTTGTTAGCTATATGCTCTCTATGTATTGTAGAGATTTGACTGTAAATCATGATAAAAATCATGTTTAGGCTATATGTTTGTACTGTGGGGACCCAATGAGGTCGTGTACATGTTGAACTATCTCCTTAATTATTGTTTTCTACTCAGTCACAGTTTACTTATTTATTTTAGCCCGGTCTCTATTTTTATTATTGATACATCATATCATTATAGTTTGGGTTGATTTCATGATTACTGAGAGCCCGATAGACTGGAGATATTTATGACTGAGTGAGGCCGAGGGCCTGATTGTAAGATATTATATAAAAGCACGTGAGTTATCCGTGCGGATCCAGATATTATACTATAGCACGTGTGTTGTCCGTGCGGATTCAGATATTATACTATAGCACGTGAGTTCTCGGTGCAGCACGTGAGTTGTCCGTGCGGATCTAGATATTATACTATAGCACGTGAGTTGTCCTTGCAGCATGTGAGTTGTCCATGTAGATCCAGATATTATACTATAGCACGTGAGTTGTCCGTGCAGCATGTGAGTTGTCTGTGCGGATCCAGATATTATACTCATGTGAGTTGTCTGTGCAGCACGTGAGTTGTC